>CP050224.2:20366678-20546678 GCA_012066045.3 Morus alba
TACTGGTAGGTTTCTCATACACTTTATGCCATGATTTTCTGCATAAACCGGCAACCAATATGCTGCCTAAGGTTTAGCTAATGTCTCCATATTGATCAAGTAAGGCATTGAAAGTGAATTAAAGCAACCATACCAACGAAGAGTAATGGGATAAACCGGCAACCAGCCACTAACCTAGCCATAGAATATCACTCGACATACGGGACTAGGCCATTAAATACAATGATATCATCATAGCCACGGAGAATTGCAATCTAGAAACTGAAAAACCAGAAACAGTTTCTGTTTTCTTTTCCAGAAACTGCGCAACAGGATTTACAAATGTACATAAGAGAAGAATATTAAAAAATGATGCCAAATAATGTAAGTATAGAACGATGCACATAGAGACCATTCTTAACATATGAACATGGTACATAATGTAGCTAACCTAGCAGGTGTGGACATAAGCATTCACAGCGTTTGATGAAGTCTAGACATTGAAATCATCGGAAACAGGTTCTGGTTTTTTTTTTTCCAGAAACTGAACAAAAAGAGGTTCCAACAACTTGTGCCCCGATGAAGTATAGAGGCTGAAAGCACCAAAAAAATAACCAGCACAAGCCACTGTTTTTCCAACATTACCAACATAGGCAAAAAAGGCCCTCTAGATACTGTTCTCTGGATGCATTCTAGAAGAGAGATCACTAGAAACAAGTTTCTGTTTTTTTTTTTCCAGAAACTAATGCTTATGGTAGGGTGAAGATGGGTAAATTGGTGACCGGAAAACATTTAGGACTGTTAGAGATCAACAGGGCACATCAAAATGCAAATGATATATTCCACAATCTCAAAGGGGTTGCAACAGACAAGTGCCCCGACGGAGTATAAAGGCTGAAAACACCAAAAAAGTACTAGAACAACCACTAGTTTTTACACAATATGAACATAGCCAAAAAAATGGCAACGGGTGAACTGATATCTCAATGCAATCTAGAAGAGAAATCACTAGAAACAGTTAAGTTTTTTTTCCAAAAACTACAAAACAGGGGTCCAACATACTAGTGCCCGATGAAGTATAGAGGCTGAAAGCATATGAAAAAATCACCAGAAATGCCAATGTATGTTCACGGAGATGCCATCTAGAAGAACATGTTGGCTTTTTTTTTTTCAGAAACTAACAAAAAAGGGTTCCAAAATACAAGTGATCCGATGAAATCTAGAGGCGGAAATCACCAAAAAATTTAACTACAAATGTTTTTTTTTTTGGCCAGCAAAAGAACATGTGAATTCACCAATACTAGTGCTCGGACTTGGATCTAGAAACCACCACAAATATTTTCCATAAACTGAACATAAGGTTTTCGAAAAAATTTACCGAATTCGAGCCTATGGAGGAGGAGATGTGGTTCCCTTGGAGATTCCCCAAATGGGAGGAAGGGATAGCAAGTCCACGGTACCGGCGACAACAGAGGTAGAGGACCAAGGATTGACGTCTCGGCTGGACAGTTTTACGGCGTGCACCGTTGCCTCTACATCGAAGGAGGAGGTTTACCCACCTAGGTCGCCGCACCGACGTTGTCCCAACAAATCTCCCCGTTTTGAAGGGGTAACAGTAGACGACAATGGTAGAGGAAGGGGGTGACGGTACATGCGGAAGGGGGGTCGATGGTGTCTGCGGCGGATTCGAAATCCGGAGAGTGGGAGAAAAATAGGGCAACGGATTGAGGGCTTTAGAAATTGATGAAGGTTGGAGGAGCAGACCCGGTTTCGAATCAAGGATACAGGAGAACCACGTGATTGCAGTGTAGAAAAGCTTAGTAAGCAACAAAGCTTGCAACGAGAAGTGCAGTAATCTGCACTGTAGATGGCAGAGAAATAACTCAAGTGGCAGGGGGAAGGTGAACTCAAAAACTGGGTAGTAACTCGAAAATATTTGTGAGTTCCATTTCGAGTTTTTCTTCTCCGAACGTGAACTTGGGCTTGGAATCATAACTCGATTGGGCTTTCTTGAGTAAACCAGGTAAACCGAACAAGCCCTAAAGTTCACTCAATTTGCTAAAATAGCCTTCTCTCACAAAAACTCAAAATAGCAACTAAGTCCTCAACAAATTTACATAAAACCATATAATAAAATATAAAATAATAATTCATCATTAAAGCAATCATAATAGAGGTAAAATATCATAGCAAATAATCATAATAAATATAATTCCTTTTCTTCATAAGTTTAGCACATTGAGTTCCCACATCTAGCTAGTTGTATTGCACATTAAAACTGAAAACTCGATTAGCGAAGCTATAAGTTTAATAAAATCATATGATAGCTATAATAATAAAATATAATGCCAACAAATAACTTTGAGGTAAATGGTAATGTGGTGCATGATTTTAATTTACAAAATTTATTTATTATTGGATTAAAACTTAATTAAATCTCGGGTATTACAGTACTATATCATCAATTTGACCAATATATTTGCATCTACCTCAAAAATGGTATTGAAAATGTTTTATTATTATTATTATTATTATTATTATTATTATTATTATTATTATTATTATTATCATTTGAGATAAAACATGATACTAACGTGGCCTTTTAATCAAATAGCTGGCAGAGTTACTAACATTAGCAGAGTGATCACAAGGTTCTGGCCACCAATTAGGATTACAAGGATCGTAAGTGCGCAATCAAGGTACAACTTGACACTCTCTCCTTCCGCTTTTCTTTTGATCTCTACCCCTGTCCCTAATTTATGCCATAATTAGAGGAAAAATATTTTTATTTTTCGCAATAACATACAAAAGTAGTAACTATCGATGTGGCCCCAGAGCAACTTATATGAATCCAAAACTCGTCCTTCGCTTGGAATATCGTGCATTTGTAGCAAAAGTCTTGACTCCTGAGATTTACGAGGCATTTTCTATTTCAACGTGCATTTGATAGTCTTGAGATTCACGATCTATTTTGCATTTCCAAATATATGAATTCGTAATACAATAAGAATTCTTAATCCATTTTGTATTTGAAAATAAATGAATTCTTAATACAATAAGAATTCTATTGACGGTGGAATTTCGTCAACAATAAACTAGCCAGGTTACCTTAGGTTACCCTTTGGATTACCGGCTGATTAGTGTGTTGAATGAGCTGTAAGTAAATACACAAGGGAAATTTTATAGTGGTTCACTCTATTGAATCAGAGTTACATCCACTGTTTGTATTATATATCTTTTTGAGGAGCTTTACAATTTACACAAACTACTCTCTTGTTTCTTTCTTTTCTTCTTTCGGAAAAACTCTGGACCCCTCTCCATTGGGGTCCTTCTCCTTATATACTTGGGCTTCCTTCGCAGGGGGTTTTCCTCCATAGGTAGATGCACTCAAGTGCTTCTCCTTTTAAGGCCCAGTCATAGCCCACTAATCAGTACTGTTCACTCAACTGATTAGTCTTCTATTACGGCTCTGTGAGTCTCCGTAATGCTTTTCTGTCCCCCAGAAGGCGGTTTGTAAAACTTGCCATTAATGTTGTCAATGGTCTCTCACCTTCGCATGTAACCTATTATGCCTCGGCGGAAGGCTTCCCTCGTCGCCAGTGTTGCCTTAGCCTCTTTCGTCCTTTCAAGCGACCTTTTCTGCAGTCGAGGGATCTTAACTCCTTAATTCAGGCAGTTTGCATCCGTCGACGCCACATGGGGTCGTCGCCCTAATTTGGACCTCGGCTTCAGGCTCTGTGGCTGACCTTGAGGAGTTGAAACGTCGAGGGTTGTGTGTTTGGCGGAGAGCGATTGTTGCCACGTGTCGTGATTTTGTTGGTCCAAGTCTCCATCACATTTTCCCACACAACAGCTACCCCCCAGGTCGAGGGCTCCTCTTTTAGGTGGCCTCGACCTCTAGGTTCGGATGTCCTTTCGTGCTTAGGGTGTGGGAAACCGACCCCGAGCCTCCGCCCGCAATGAGTGCTTGGGTGCTTCGGGAACGTAACCGTTGCGTCGATTGCTCTGGCCTAATGATGGATATCCATTTTTCTAGAGGACAATCCCTGACCGTCGGATGCACGTCCTTTTGATTTCCCGCCCTATCTTTCGACCGTTAGATCTGGGCAGAAATCTCTTACCGTTGGATTTTGAAATTTTCATCCAACGGCTGGGGTCGAGGATACATTTGCTTATAAATACCCTTTCGAAAACTCGAGAGCCATTTTTACCATTTTCAAAACTTTGAAAACTCTCTGCCGCTTTAGTTGCCGAGATACTTACGGTGTGCCAGAACTCCACTCGCCGATCTTTCATCGCTATTCTTCCTACTTTCCGCGGTGTTCTTCGACACAGAACCGGTTTTACTTCTTTCTCCGATGAGTTTTTTTTTTTGTTTTTTTGGGAACTCTTCTTATTTGGTCTACTTGCGGGGCTTCCCCATTATGTACATAGAATGTGTGAATGTATATATATAGAAGATAAAAACATAGGTTTAGTTTAAAGAAACTTACTTTTCTGTCGCACTGGATAACCTGGTTTTTATATGCACGTAGTTTTATGTCTATTCGTCTTTGGTTTCTGGGTTATGGGGAACCCGCAGTTCCCGTGAACACTCGTCGTTTCCATTTTGATTTGAATGGCTGACGTTTAACCAGTCGTCGTTTTTTAGGGCAGTCGTCATTTACTCCTCTCGAAGTTAGGGTTTTAACTTAGCTTTTTGTCCTTTGTATTGTCAGAACAATGGCCCAAAGTTCTCCCAGTCGAGAGGATTCTTCGTCTGTTGTCCGCTCTGACCGGCCTTCGATGGTGGAGATCTCAGGGACCTTTTTATCTTCTAGTGTCAGCTCGGTGCTTAGGGACATCGAGGACGCCGAGGAAAGTTTCGAGCCGGTAGATGATTTCGGAGGCAAATTCGGTAGCGTTGAGCGGCTAATAGATGAGGTGGTCAAGCGTATTCCGTTCACGGGGGGCAGCGTGAGTGGGGTAGCTGCCACAATGGTGGGCGCCCCCTTGGCTGCCGTGGGCGGCGCCCTAGATAGGCCCTCCTTCACAGCCGACGATGTGGCGTCAAGGGTTCGGAATAAGGATATTATTCGGGCTGTGAAGGAGGGACGTATCGACGGGAGGTGGTTCGAGTACCTTCTCCCGGACAAGCATTTTAGAACCAGCATGCCACCGACCGGATATCTTCCAGTCTATACAAGAGCGGTGACTGCGGGGATAACGCTTCCGATTCATCCCTTTGTAAAGGATTACTGCCATTTCTACGGTATTTCTCCCGTCCAGCTGGCACCGAACTTCTGGTATTGCTTCGCAGGAGCTTGGATCTTATGGAACCAGAAGTTCAATATGGAACTCCCACTGGATGAGTTTCGTTTCATGTATAAGTTGTGCCATGTCGCCAAGTGTTAAGGGTGGTACTTCCTGAGCGGCCATGAGAGGGCCCAGCCAAGGTTTGGGAAGCTCATTCTGGGCATTCCCTCGTTGTCACATGGGTGGAAGCCCAAGTTTTTTATGATTCGGGGGCCTTTTAACTTTCATCCCAACGACTGCTAGCCCCACCAAAGGCTAGCGCAGGCGGCGTTTGGGAATATAAGTAAGTTCGTTGACTCTATTTTTATCTGTCTTGGCCCCTTTTCCTCCTTCCTTTTTCTTTTGTACTGACGACTGGTCTTTTATTATGCAGTTAACCACGACCGGTGGAAGTTCTCGGGTAATAGTTTAGCAAGGATCGAGGAAGCTTTTTCCTTTCCGTCGGAGGCTCGTCATATCGACACACTTCTGACCAGAGAGAAACTTCGTAAGTCCTGCCTAATTCTTAATCTTCCTGACCCCTCAGATCTTGACCCCGCCCGCTAATACTTCCATTTAAACGACGAAGGTAACTACTTCTCTCGACGTCCTCGTGGTATTTATGATTCATTTTTTCTCACGCTGACGGTATCTTCTTCTCATCGTCAGAGATATCGTCTCTGAGGATCCAGCTTCCCGGGGGCCAATGGCCAGCGCCAAGCCCACAACCAGTGTCGAGTCAACAACCGTCACCCGCCCCACAGCCCTCGTCGAGCGAACAAGTTTCAGAGAAGGGGAAAGAGAGGGCTAGCCCGTCTCGCCCTGCGTCGAAGGGCAAAAAGAGCCAAAATAAGAGAAAGCGTAGTGCGGAGTCGGAACCTGATCAAGCACTGAGTGGTAAGACCTGGACACTAGCGGTGCCCATTCCGGATGTCCCCGTTCCCCCGGGGCCAAGAGAACGCATTCTAATCCCGGGGGGGAAGGTTACGGACGGGAACTTCCTGGTCTCGGACATAGCTGAAGCTGAGATCGGGGCGATACTGAAGCTCCCTCCTCGCTTTTCCCTTATCTTCCAGGCTTTATACGAGTTATTGCTTGAGCCACACTGGGTCGCTGCGTCTCAATCTTCCATGGTCGATCGTCAGTGGAAGCAAATTTCCTTCCAGATCCATGTAAGTTTTTTTTTTTTTTTTTGGGTGCTCTGCCCTGACTTTTTGCAATTTTCCAGAGCCTTGTACTCTCTCTCCTTAACCTCCTTGACCTACTTAAGGTTGAGGAGCGTCAGGGTGAGATGGATAACTTGGAGGCTGAACTCAAGTCTCTTGTCGACGAGGCCCAGAAGGGTAGGGACGATGCCGTCGAAGAGAGGGACTTGGCGAGGGCCCAGCTGTCAAGTCTAGAAGGCGAGTTATCCAAGCTAAAGACCAAGGTCGACAACCTTACTTGGCAGGCAGACTCTTCTGAGAAGAAATTGGCTGCGGCTCTTGTCGACGCGGAGAACCGTTATACCGAGGGAAAGGTCGACGGGAAACTGGTGGCGGAAGCAGAGGCTGCCGCGGCTTTTAACACCAGACGGGCCGAGATTTTTGAGGAATTCAAGGCTTCTCAGGAGTTCTTGGATATCCACAACAAGGACTTTCAGTCGGCGGGTCAACAAATTGTTGATCTGATTAAGAAAGAACGCCCTGAGTGGGACTTAGGCTTTCTTTACAACTCCCCCACTCCGACTGGTGATGCGGAAATACCTCCTTCCGTTGATGATGTGGAGAACGTTCCTTCCCTCGGTGGTGCAGATGAGCCAGCGGCTGGAGGCGACGACGCTTGAGGAGCCGTCCTTTGCCCCTTTTTTGGGCTATTTCTCTTGTTTTGTAACTAAATACTTCTTTTCAGACAATTCTTACGTTGACCTACATTTTAATATATATTTCTATATAATGGCAATGGTTTTTTTTGTTCATACCTTGATTTGCAGTTATCGCTATTTTCTTTCTGTCTTTTTAGAAAATTCCTTAGAATTTGTTAATTGTTGTCTTTCCTCCTTGGAGGATCTGACGTTGAGCTCATCCTGTGGGATCGTCGTCTTAGGAAATTCCTTGAAAGTTCACTAAGTGTCCCGTCTTTCCTCCTTGGAGGATTGTGACGTCGAGCACACCCCTTGGGGTCGTCGTTTTAGGAAATCCCTTGGAATTTCACTAAGTGTTGCGCCTTTCCTCCTTGGAGGATTTTGACGTCGAGCACACCCCTTGGGGTCATCGTTTTAGGAAATTCCTTGGAATTTCACTAAGTTTTGCGCCTTCATTCTCCTCGTGTTGGTTAAATACACCATTGGGTTTTCTTTTAAGCAGACACGCTATTAGGGGGTCAATCCATTTCATACTGCAAACACATCAGTTTATTTCATTTGCAAAGAATGTACAATTAAAATGTGTAAAAAACTTCATACATTATTGGTAGTACAGCCTTAGTTGTTCGGCATTCCATGGGTGTTGGACCTTTTTGCCGTCAAGGCTTTCTAAAATGTAGGTGCCAGGTCGTAGTGCCTCTCTTATGCGATAGGGTCCTTCCCAAGTTGGGCCCAGGGGACCAGTATTCTTGGGTTTCATGCTTTGTGTTACCCTTTTTAATACTAGATCTCCTGAGATGAACCTTCTTTGCCAAACTTTCTTATTATAGTATCGCGCTGTTCGTTGCTGATAAGTCGCGAGACGTAGTTGGGTGTCGAGTCATTTTTCTTCCAACAAATTGAGTCTTCCACTTAAGCCCTCTGCGTTATCCTCGTCGTTGTGAACAACGGTTCTTAGGGTCGGCGTCTCGATTCTATAGCAAGTACAGCCTCAACGCCAAATGCCATGGAGAAAGGGGTTTCCCCTGTTGTAGTTCGGCTTGTTGTTCTATATGCCCACAAAACTTTGGGAAGCTCCTCGGACCATCCTCCTTTCAAGTCATCGAGTCTCTTCTTGAGAGTATACTTGAGTATTTTATTGACTGTTTTGACCTGCCCATTCGATTGTGGATGGATTGGCGCCAAAAAGTCTTGTCGGATGCCTAAACCTTCGCAGAATCTGCGTGTCGAGGTGTTGTCAAACTGTTTTCCATTATCGGAGACTATTGAGTGGGGCACCCCGAACCTGCACACGATATGGTCCCATATGAACTTAGTGCAGGCTGCTTCTGTGGTTGTATTCAAGGCCTTGGCCTCAGCCCACTTTGTGTAATAGTCCACTGCAACGATTGCGAACTTCAACCCCCCAGGTGCAGGATGCAATGGTCCGATTAGGTCAATCCTCCATTTGGCAAAGGGCCATGGGCTAAGAATGGAAGTCAGCTTCTCCGGGGGTGCTCTAGGAATTGTGGCGTACCTTTGGCACTTATCGCATCGTCGGGCGTACTGAAAGGCGTCCTTTTTTAGCGTGGGCCAATAGTATCCTTGCCTCAAAACCTTTAGTGCTAAAGATTGTCCCCCGTATGATTGCCACAGATCCCTTCATGTATTTCTTGGAGGACCTTCTGAGCTTCGGCATCATCCAGACACCGTTGTAGGGGTGTTGAATAGCCTCGTTGGTAGAGCAGGCCATCGTACAATAAGTACCTGGCAGCTCTATACCTGATCCGTCGGGCCTCGTCTTTATCATTCGGTAGTTGTGCTTCCATTAAGTACCGAATGAGTGGAGTCATCCAATTTTTTCCTTCTTGGACACTAAGTACCTTTGCGTGTTCCTCGATGGTGGACCGTTCTAATTCTTCAATGGGAACGACGCCTAGGGTGTCAGCATCCCTTGATGATGCTAGTTTTGCTAGTACATCTGCGTTTGAATTCTCGGCCCGAGAGATCTGGAATATCTCGTAGTTCTTATACTTGACGAGTTCCTCCTTTACCTTCCTTAGATAGGCCCCCATCTTTTCGCCGCGCGCTTGGTATTCGTCCCTGACCTGTGCGACAACTAGCTGGGAGTCGCTGTAGACGCTGATCCTCCCGGCTTTTAAGTGGTTGGCTAAGCATAGTCCGGCAATTAGGGCTTCATATTCTGCTTCATTATTTGAAGCCTTGAATTTAAACCGTACCACTGAGGTAATTTGGTGGCCTTCGGGGCTGATCAGTAAGATTCCAGCTCCTGACCCGCTTTCGCTCAAAGCCCCATCTACATAAAGCTTCCACGTTGCAACCTTGGTTTCTTCAGATGAAGTGGAAGCCGGCCTGTGAGAGAATTCAGCCAGGAGGTCGGCGAGAGCTTGACCTTTAATCGTGGTTCTCGACATGTACTTTATGTCAAACTGGCTTAGTTCTACCGACCATTTGAGGAGCCGTCTAGAGGTTTCCAGTTTTTGTAAGGCTTGTCTCAGCGGGTGGTTTGTGAGAACTCATATTGTGTGGGATTGGAAGTAATGTCGGAGCTTCCTCGAGGCTATCATCAAGGCGAGGGCTAGACGCTCCATTTCACTGTATCTTGACTCGGCGTCGAGGAGCCTTTTGGTCACATAGTAGATTGGTAACTATACCTTCCCTTCTTCCCTTATCAGTACGAAGCTCACGGCGTGCTGAGACACGGAGAGATATAGGTTGAGCTCTTCGTGTGTTTGGTTTTGATAAGATTGGAGGTTTGCCCAAGTGCTCTTTTAGCCTCTGAAAAGCCTCCTCGCATTGTGGTGTCCATTCGAAGTGTTTGTTTCCTTTCAAAGCGTTGAAGAAAGGGACACATTTGTCAGTAGCTTTTGATATGAATCTATTCATGGCGGCGACGTAACCTGTCAACCTCTGCACTTCTTTTGGTTTGGTTGGCGACCACATGTCCTGCAGGGCTTTGATCTTCTCTGGGTTGGCCTTAATCCCTCGGCTACTAACCATAAAACTGAGAAATTTACCCGATCCAACTCCGAAGGCACATTTCTGGGGATTATGTTTCATGTGGTATTTTCTCAATATACCGAACATCTCTCCCAGATGATCGACATGATGGCTAGCATTGGCGCTTTTTAGGAGCATGTCATCGACGTAGACCTCCATCGTTTTGCCGATCTGTTGAGTGAACATCTTATTTACCAGCCTTTGATAGGTCGCCCCTGCATTTTTCAAGCCGAATGGCATCACCTTGTAGTAGTAAAGGCCCCTATCGGTTATGAAAGACGTGTGCTCCTCGTCGGCTGGATGCATGGGGATTTGATTGTATCCAGAGTAAGCATCCATGAAGCTCAGCATTTCATGTCCCGCTGTGGCATCGACCATTTGATCTACCCGAGGAAGCGGGAAGCCATCCTTTGGGCATGCTTTGTTGAGGTCGCTAAAGTCGACGTAAGTTCTCCAGTTCCCATTGGGTTTAATCTCCAGAACAGGATCGGATATCCAGGGTGGGTAATGCGCCTCCCTGATGAACCCATTGTTGATTAACTTGTCGACCTCTTCCTTCAGTGCTTCATATCTTTCGGGGTTCATTGGTCGACGTTTTTGGTGCTTGGGTGGATTTGTAGGGTCGACGTTTAAGGAGTGGCTTGCTACTTCGGTGTCGATCCCTTCCATGTCGGAATGGCTCCAAGCGAAGACATCTAGGTTCTGCTTAAGAAAGTTTTCGATTTCGCTCTTAAGGGATGGAGTTAGGTCCGAGCCTATCTTCAGTATTTTGGTGGTCCCATTTTAGTCAATTTGGATTTCTTCCAACTGTTCGATGGGCTGAGACCAAGTTACTTCCTCTTGAACCCTAGGATCTATATCTTCAATGAGGCTTTGTTGAACCATCATCATTTCCTGTCTCCTTGGCTGGTCATATCCGCGTAAGGCATCGGAGTACGCAACCCTGGCTTTGTATTGGTTGCTCTTAATTTCCCCTACGCCATTTGGGGTGGGGAATTTGACCTTTTGGTGGTAGACGGAGGTTACCGCCCTTAACGCCTGGAGGGTTGGTCTCCCGATTACAACGTTGTATTGGGAGCCTCCTTTGATGACCACAAAGTTGGCCATCGTTGTTGCCTGCCGGGGCTGTTCTCCAACGGTTATCGATAGCCGGATAGTTCCATGAGGAATGA
Organism: Morus alba; assembly: GCA_012066045.3. Classification (NCBI taxonomy): domain Eukaryota; kingdom Viridiplantae; phylum Streptophyta; class Magnoliopsida; order Rosales; family Moraceae; genus Morus; species Morus alba. The sequence goes on from CP050224.2 coordinate 20,377,947, forward strand.
TGGAATCTCTGGTGAACCCATACAGTGGCCTGGTGGTTCTTTCTAACTGCTCCTTGGGGATCCCCATTTTGTCCAAGCGGTCAGAATATAAAAGGTCCACCGAGCTTCCGTTGCCCACCAAAATTTGACACACGGTGTGATTTCTGATCATGGCTTCAACCACCAGTGCATCGTTGTGGGGAAAGTGAACTCCGCTGGCGTCATCCTCATTGAAGGCCACGTCAGTGTGGCTATATCTCGGGACTTTTGCGGCGGAGATGCTCCACAACCGCTCCTGGTAAACCCCCTTGGCCTCGTGGGCGTAATCCTTCTACGACCTTCGGGTGTCTCCTCCTATATAGGGGCCGTCGAGGACCGTTCGAATGACACCGACAGGTTCTCTTTCTTCCGGGCGGTGGTTTTCCTCTCGGTGTCGACTGTCATTTTGCCCGCCGTGGCCATCGTTGCGAGGTCTTCACTCGGCCCTGAATTCCTGCAGCCTTCCCTCGAGGATTATTCTTTCGATTTCGTCCTTGAGGTCGGCGCAATCATTGGTGTGATGGCTGACTTTGCCATGGAACCTACATAATTTCTTCTGGTTCCTTCGGCTAGGATCCGACTTCATTGGTTCAGGTTGGCGCAGCAAGTTTCTGCGGCCTATTTGATTGAAAATTTCCTCGACGCCTACCGTTAGTTTGTGGTAGGTGTCGTACTTTTGGAACAGCCGAGGCCTGCGGGGATCCTCTTGTCTTGGCTTCTTGGCCTCCGGTGCTCCTTGCGTCGGGGTTGGTTGCTTGTCGCCGCTTCCTCCTCCTCGGCGCTTCTTCCCATCTTGTCTTGATGGTGCCGACCCTTGCTCGACCCCTTTACCCTTATTGGACCTGTGATCGGGGTCGTTAGCATCCGCCTCTTCAGCGTTGATGTATCCTTGTGCCCGTGCAACGAACTCTTTGTAGCTGGACGGGGGTTTTCAGTTTAGCTCCCTTTTAAAAGGAGTCATCTTTTTCATACTTGACAATGCCCCCATCAGGGCTTGTCTGTCTGTTATATCCATCGTAGAGGCGACGGCCTCGCCGTACCTGGAGAGCCAATCCCTCAACGTCTCGTTTGGCTTTTGGATATCATTGTCAGGTTCTATTTTGGAGGTGTATACTTCTTATCCCCGATGAACTGGAGGGAAAAAGCCTCCTTTAACTCATCCCAGCTGGAGATAGAGTTTGGCTTCAGCATTTGGAACCATCGTCAGGCGGAGTCGGTCATGTAGTTCCGGAAGGCTCGGCACATGATCTCCTCGGCGTATCCGTACAAGAGCATGTGCCCCGTATACATCTCCAAATGATCGTCGGGATCTCCTCGTCCGTCATAGGGTGGAATCGACGGCGGCCTGTATTTATCGGGGAGGGGGAGTGCCATTATCTCCGCGACGAACGGGTGGTCGTGAGCGCGGCTGGGCGTAATGTCGACGTTCACCACTTTGGCCACTCGTCCAATATTCTTTTTCAGCCCCGCAACATCCCCGGTCAATCTTCTTTCCAAGTTGGCCATGGTTCCATGAGGGTCCGCGCTTCTTCCGTTGAGACCGCTGAACCGGCTGCTCCCGGTGCTTCCGGCCTTTTAGCGATGGGCCCACCCCTGGCCTGCCCGCCCTGTACTGAGCCTGAGTCCCCCAGCTGGTTTCCTCTAGGATTTTGGGGCAGTTCCCTAATGGCTCGGATCCCAGCGGCTCTCAATCGGCTGCCAGAGGAGTGGGTGGGCCGAGGCCTGGGAGGGCCTTGGCGGTTCTCGCTCTCCCCAGTCCCTTCTTGGACATGTGGGCAGGCACTGTGATTTGGATTCTCCATTACGGCGGGTCCTTGTGGTCTCGGGGCATCTTCTAATGGCGGCATGGAGTTCCTTCCGTCTAGTCGCTCCACTACGGTCACTAGCCCACGCACCAGCTCAGTCAAAGCGGCTATTTGGGCTTGCATCTGCATCGGATCCGGCCGTGGTGAGTCTCCGTAACGCTTTTCTGTCCCCCAGAGGACGGTTTGTAAAACTTACCATTAATGCTATCAGTGGTCTCTCACCTTCGCACGTAACCTGTTATGCCTCGACGGAAGGCTTCCCTTGTTGCTAGTGTTGCCTTAGCCTCTTTCGTCCTTTCGAGCGACCTTTTCTACAGTCGAGGGATCTTAACGCCTTAATTCAGGCAGTTTGCATCCGTCGACGCCACATGGGGTCGTCGCCCTAATCTGGACCTCGGCTTCAGGCTCTGTGGCTGACCTTGAGGAGTTGAAACGTCGAGGGTTGTGTGTTTGGCAGAGAGCGAATGTTGCCACGTGTTGTGATTTTGTTGGTCCAAGTCTCCATCACATTTTCCCACACAACAAATTCTTAATCCATTTTTCATTTCAAAATATATGAATTCTTAATACAATAACAATTCTTAATCCATTTTGTATTTGAAAATATATGAATTCTTAATACAATAACAATTCTTAATCCATTTTGTATTTCAACATGCTGCTATTTGAATTTAAAATATCGTATTCTCTCTCTCTTTTTTTTTTTTTTTTTTTTTTTTTTTTGTGTGTGTGTGTGTGTGTGTGTGTGTGTGTGTGTGTGTGTGTGTATGGATCACTTGTTCTCGTCTGAAAATGGACTGTTTATTAACATTGTGAGCACAATTGTGTATTTTAAAACGTTAGGATAGTTATTTCTTAAAAAGGGGATACGCCATATCATAGTTAAAAAAGTGAATATCTTAAGAATTGATAGGTAAAGTACACCTTTTACTTATATGATATGTCTACTTTATTGTTGTCTTTTCTTTATTTATTTTTGTCAAAGAAAAAAGGTCCACAAAGCGGGTGATCAAATCAACTTTGAGTTGTTAATATAATTTCATTAAAAAAATACAATCTCATATTATAAGTTAAAGCAAATTTTTTAATCGACTACTTGACTATTCAAAACTGGTACAAGAAATTAGGATTAGATGTCCTTGAACTTTATTCTTTTGAAATATGCGAAGGTTATTATAGTTCTAAGTTTGCATAATATTGAAGAACATTGGTGACAAATAGATTAATTTTACACGAATAGTTTCTCTATTCATGTACCACGTGCAATGTAATTTTTTTTATTTAAAATTAACATCTTGTGGTGATGATGAACACACCTGCATACAACCTTAAATATTGACTGGACCCACCAGTGAAGACAGATGAAGCACACGAGTATTCAACACAAGTGTTGAAGTCTAAAGGGCAAAGACCCTCTCTACACAAACAAAATCAAGCGCAACTAAAGCTCATTAAAAGGAATAACTACAGTTGACGAATAAAACTAGTTGACTAAGACTAATATTGGAAACACTAGTTGTAATGACTGAGAAAATCTTAAAATTAAATAATGTCATTTACGTATTTAAGTCAAGGACTTTCTTGAAATGTATCAAGTTATATTTTTGAGACTGAAAGATTTATGGAATTAATATTGATATTCTAAAATTCTATAGTAAACTTTACATTAAGTTGACGTTTTATGATCAAGTAAATTCTAATGATACTTCTCACTACTGATTAAGGCGGGAGAAAATTCAATCCATTAATAGCTTGAGAATTTTAACATTTGGGAGCATGTACCATGTGTCCTTCTCTACTACAGAGTTTAGGAAAGAAGTTACGCACTATATGAACTTGGTGAATCAGAGTTGTTAGACCGACATCAATGGCGTTCTACAATGTGATCTTCGATCAAGTTTCTGTTACAATGATGATGAAGCACATATAGTGCCAACGTCAATCTCAATTGTTCCACGCAATAACACGCGGCTTAGTTTTAGCCATGATCGAATCAGCCTTCCGCTCCAGGTCATATATTCCTTCTTCACAGAGGAGACCTCGGATGCTTATGCCGAGGAGAGCATCATGGATCGACAGCGCTTGACCGTGAAGTGTCAGATCTCGGTAAGGCTCGGCTTCATGCCATCATTTTTGGTCTGACTATCCCTATACGGATCTCTTCTGACCGTGTCTCTTTTTTGTGGAATTAAGGCCCTTGAGCTCGCTCTCCAGAACTACGTAGATCTGGAGATCCACTTTAAGGGGGAGCGGGCATCCACGGCCGCCGAGAGGGAGATCGCAGCCCTTCGCGCGATCCGGGAGGAGCTCTCGACCGACTTGGAGGTCGAGAAGGCAAAGCTGAAGACCCTCACTGACACCATCCCTAACGAGAAGACTGCCAGCTTCCAGGCGGGCTTCGAGGAGGGCAGCTCTAAGGGGGTCAAGGCTTACCTCTCATCGCCAGAGTTTCAACAGCGACAGAGGGATGCAGCCGCGAAGGCCGTTGCGGACTTCTTGGCCTCAGGGGACTTCAGCCGCATAGCCGACACCTGAGTAGAGGCCTTCAAAAGGTCTGAGGAGTTCAAGGGGCTGGTCACAGGCGAAGTCGAGAAGTACAAGTCCTCGGCGGAGTTTGAAGTCCTCGGCAGACGTCGACCTATCGTTCTTGGACGAGTCAGACAGTGAAGGGGTCGAGGTGATCGAGCCGGTGCTGGGGGCCGATGACGCCGAGGGGACACACACTGGCACTGACCAGGCTGCAGGGGGCGATGGCGAGCATTGAGGGGATGTCACCGTGAATCTACTGTTTTCTTTTGTGTTTGTTTTTTTTTTTAGTAGGGCTATAAGGCCCAGAAAATATTTATTTGATGTTTTGTAACGGCCATAAGGTCGAGACTAATTTTTATTTTTATATATACGCTTTCACACAATATTCATGCTATGATGCTTACTGCTTGCGTACCTTTCTGGTTTTTGTTGGGAATTTTTCACAAGTATAGGCTCGACTGCCTTAGTACCCCCTCACCAGAGTTAAGTTTCTGAAGTCGACTCTGGCGTATGGTCGATGTCGATAGTAGAATAAGTAGAATGTAGAACGTAGGTAGAGTACGGTTGAGCCAGGACCCTACCATCTCTGCGAATTCATGGGGGCTCGTATTGCCCCCTTGTTTATGGTGCGTCGACGTATCGATGCATTTCGGTCAACGTATCGACAATTTTTGGAAGATGACCAAACTCGCAAAGTGTAGAGAATTAGTCTACGTATCGACATACATTTATTCGAGTATGGGTTATAAAAGTGGCTTTTCAACCTATCAACGAGGAAATGAAAGAATACAAGTAGAGGACTCTGATCCACTATATCGACGCTTCTTGTAATCACTGGTAGTAGACCTTCAACTGGTCTGCGTTCCAGGTGTGCTTGATACTTCGACCGTCGAGCCCTGCCAGCCGGTATGACCCGTTTGCCATAACCTCCTTTATTCTGTAGGGCCCTTCCCAAGTAGGGCCCAAGGCTCCGGAGTTCTTGGGCTTTGTGTTGGGGGTTACAACACGCAAAACTAGGTCCCCGACTCCGAAGCGCTTCGGCCTGACCCTCTTGTTGTAGTACCTGGCCGCCCTTGCCTGGTACGCAGCGAGCCTTAGTTGTGCATCCGTGCGCCATTCTTCCAAGAGGTCGAGCTTTAAGTTCATCAGCTCGGCGTTCCTATCCTTCTCATACTGGGTTACCCGGTCAGTCGAAATAGACACCTCGACTGGCAAGACCGCTTCGAACCCGTAGGCCATTGAAAATGGGGTTCCCCTGTAGTAGATCTGCTACTTGTCCGGTAGGCCCATAGCACTTTCGGCAGCTCGTTGGCCCATTTCCCTTTGTAGGAGTCGAGGCGTCTTTTGAGGGTGACCTTGATGATCTTGTTGGATGACCTCGACCTGCCGTTAAACCGGGGTAGGCGATCGAGAAGAAATTCTTTGGATCCCAGAAGCTCCAAAAACCATTGGTGTTGTCATTATTGAACTTCCGTTATCGACACCTAGAGAGTGCAGGACCTGAACCGCACACGATGTTGTTCCATATGAAATTTGTGCATTTCACCTGCGAGATGGCGCTGGCCTCGGCCTCGACCCGCTCATAACGTGATCGCCTTGGCATTTATTGCGAACTTGTACCACCCCAGGGTTTTATGCAGCGGGCCAATGAGGTCGATCCCCACTTAGTGAAGGGCAGGGGAGAGTATATAGACGTAAGGTCATCTAAGTGCAGTCGAGGGGGGGCATACCTCTGGTAGCTTTCGCATCTCTTCGTGTATTCTGCTGCATCCTTTTTTAGGCTGGGCCAGTAGTATTCTTGCTGCAATATTTTGTAGGCTAGGGACTGTCCTCCCACGTGGTTCCCGCAGACCTCATCATGTACCTCTGATAGGACCCTATTCGCCTCCTCTGTGCCGAGGCACCTGAGCAAAGGCGTCGAGTACCCCCTACAATAAAGGAGATTGTCGTGCATCGTGTATCTTGCTGTTTTTCCTCAGAGAGCTCGCCGTCGACCAAGTACCTGATGATTGGATCCATCCAGTATGGTTAGAGTTCCACTGGTGCGACTTCGGGCCACTTCTCCGTGGATGGGGTTTTCAAGATCTCCAGACGCACCAAGTTCAAATGATTGGCGTCCTTCGACGTCGCCAGTCTGGCGAGTGCATCGGCGTTGCTGTTTTCAGCCCTCGGTACCTGCTGTATATCAAAAGTAGTGAACTTTTCCAGGGCTTCCTTAACTTTCCTCAAATACGCCGCCATCTTCTCATCCCTGGTCTGGTACTGGCCCTTTACTTGATTCACGATGAGTTGTGAATCACTGAAGATGTCGAGGTTTTCAGCTTTTAGATGCTCCATCAGTTGGAGCACGGTGAGTAGTGCCTCATATTCCGCCTCGTTGTTGGACACCGGGAACTCAAACTTGATGGCCGAAGTGATCTTGTGTCCCTCTGGTGTGTTAGCACCAGTCCCGCACCACTGCCGTTATCGTTGGAACTTCTGTCGACGTAGAACTTCCAGTGTGGGTGTTGGATGGCTCCCTCAACCTCCACCATGAAGTCGGCTAAGGCTTGACCCTTGATTGCGGTCCACGGTTTGTAGTCGATGTCGAACTAGCTAAGCTCTATCGACCATTTGAGGAGTCGACCAAAGGCATCGGATTTTTGTAGCACCTGCCTGAGGGGGTGATTGGTCAAGACCTGGATATTGTGGGCTTGGAAGTAGTGCCGCAACGTCCTTGCTGTCATAACTAGCGCGAGGGCAAGCTTTTCCATCTGGGGATACCTCGTCTCTGCGTCAAGGAGGCGCTTGTTGGCGTAATACACCGACAACTGCACCTTCTTCTCTTCACGGATTAACACTGAACTAACGGCGTGTTCTGAGACCGCCAGGTAAAGGCTCAGCACTTCCCCAGTCACAGGTTTGGACAGCATAGGGGGTTTACCCAGGTGGTCCTTCAGTTGCTGGAACGCCTGTTCGCACTCCTCCGTCCATAGAAATGGCTTGCTTCCCCTCAGGGTGTCGAAGAATGGGACGCACTTGTCTGTGGATTTGGAGATAAACCTATTTAGTGCGGCCACATAGCCTATCAACTTCTGGACCTCCTTAGGCTTCCTTGGAGATGCCATGTTGAGGAGGGCCTAAATCTTTTGCGGATTGGCCTCGATTCCTCGACCGCTCACCATGAAGCCCAAGAACTTCCCTGAAGCGACGCCGAAGGCACACTTCCGAGGGTTCAGCTTCATTTTGTACGTCCTGAGAACACCGAACATTCTCCTCAGGTCCTCCTCGTGGTCTTCAACTCTCCTGCTCTTCATCAGCATGTCATCGACGTACACCTCCATGGTTTTTCCAATCATCCCCATGAACATCTTGTTGACGAGGCATTGGTACGTCACCCTAGCATTCTTGAGGCCAAAGGGCATCACCCTGTAACAGTAGAGCCCTCTGTCGGTGATAAACGACGTGTGCTCCTCATCGTGATCGAGCATGGGTGTTTGGTTGTACGTAGAGTACGTGTCCATGAAGCTCAATAGCTCGTGCCCTGCCGTGGCGTCGACCAGCTGGTCAATTCGGGGTAGCGGAAAGCTGTCCTTAGGACACGCTTTGTTTAGATCGCTGAAGTCAATGCACGTCCGCCATTCCCCATTCGGCTTTTTCACCAAGACAAGATTGGACACCCATTCGGGGTATAAGACTTCTCGGATGAAGTTATTCCTCGTGAGCTTGTCTACTTCTTTGTGCAGGGCCTCAGACCTCTCGACGTTCATTGGTCGACACTTTTGCCTCTTCGGGGGAAACTTGTCGTCGATGTTCAGCCGGTGGCACATGACGTCAGGGCTTATCCCTTCCATGTCCTCATGGGTCCAGGCGAACTCGTCGAGGCTTCCCTTGAAACTTCGACGGTCTTTCCCAGTTCCTGCGCTCTAACTACGAGCCTATCCTTAGCGTTCTCGTTGGGTCCCTTTAAGTCGATGGGGACCTCGGCGTTCCTCGACGGTCTGCTCGGGCTCCTCCCGAGAACCTTGGATCAATCGGGCCCATACGCTTTTTGGTTTACGACCATACGCTTGACTCTGTATGCTGCTCATCTTGGTTCCCCCGACTTTACCGTCCACTCGGCGTGGGGAACTTCATTATCGGTGGTAGATGGCGTCCGCACTTGGGTGCCTCAATGTCGGCGTCCTGTAACCGCATGACCCATGTTTGGTCGCCTCCCTTCACCACCAAAATTTCGACATTCTGATTCGAGGTGTGGTCGGTCCCAATGGTCATAAGCATTTCGATGGCTCCTTGAGGATGATGTTGTCCCCGTAAAGCCATACAAGGGTTGAAGACGTGCGGAGCCTCGAGTGAGGAATACCCATCTTGTCGGGCGTCGGCGTACAAGATGTCCACGGAGGCTGTCATTGTCGACTAATATACGGCACCTGTGATTACCGATCATGGCCTCGACTACGTGGCGTGGGGAAGTGTACACCTCTGGCGTCGGCCTCAGAGAAGGTGATCTCGGCGTCCTCGTACTGAGCGGCCTTGGCTTCACGTCCCGAGACGTTCATGAACTTCTGGCTGAATTTCTCCTTTGCCTCTCGGGCGTATTCCTTCTGTGTGCGTTGAGAGGTACCACTGAGGTACGGTCCCCCGAATATCATCCTTATGACGCCAACTGGTTCGCGCGGGTTATCGCTGTTATCCCGCCTGTGCTCGTCTCGCCGGTCATCATTGCACTTATTATTGTTCTGACAGTCGGCTCGATACTCGCCAAGCCTCCCATCCTGGATCAGCCATTCGACCTCGTCCCTCAGGTCATAGCACTCGGCCATGGTATGACCATTCTCACCGTGGAAATGACAATATTTGTTCTGATTTCTCCGTGCCGGGTCAGCCTTCAGGGGTGGAGGTCGACGTAAGACCTGGAGATGCTAATCTTGTGGTAGACGTCCTCGATCTCCATTGTCAGAGGGGTGTAGGCGTCATACCATTGCGGGTTGGGCCGCTTTGTTTCTCCCTAGCTCGTTGAGGCGTTGCCGCCTCTGGTGTTCGGAGCCAGGTTGTGCCTTGGCTCGGCTTGCACCTGAGGAGCACCTCGGCGCCTCTTGCCGTTGTTCTGACTGCTAGGTTGGCCAACCTCCTTGGCAGGGGCTACTGCCTTGCTCTTAAAGGCCCTCTTGGCCTCCTCGGCGTTTATGAACCCCTAGGCCCTCGTCAAGAATTCTTGATAAGTGTGGGGTGGCCTTCGGTCGAGGTCTGTGCTGTAGGGGATGTCCTTCCTCATGCTGGACAGCGCCCCCATTAGCGCCACTTCATCGGAGATTCCCTCAGTGGCTGTGACCTGCTCTCCGAAACGAGCTATCCAGTCCTTCAAGGACTCGTTAGGTCCCTGGTATACCCTTGACAAGTTCTGCTTTGGTGGGATGTACTTCTTGACACCTATGAACTGAGTCAGGAAGGCGTTCTTTAGGTCATCCCAACTAGTGATGGTGTTTGGTTTGAGAGACCTAAACCATCTCCTCGCAGAATCGGAGAGGTGATTTCTGAATGCCCGGCACATCACCTCCTCGGGGTATCCATGCAGGACCATGTGCCCTGTGTACACCTCGAGGTGGTCGTCCGGGTCACTGCTCCTGTCATACAGTGGAATAGGGGGTGACTTGTACTTGTCTGGGAGTGGGACTCGGATGATGTTCTCCGTGAACGGGTGGTCGTAAGACGTACACATCTTTGCGTCGACATTCACTGCCTCGGCCACCTTTCCCACAACCTGTTCAAAGTTGTTTAGTCTGATCCCCATCTACTTTTCCAGCCTAGCCATCTTCTCGGCCAGGGCCTTATTCTCTGCTGCGAGCTTATCTTCCCTTGCCAGCTGCACGGCCTTCCCGCGACAGGCGTCGAGCCTCGCCCTTAGGTCTCCCCCGTGCACCGACGTGGATTCCACGGGGACGGGGTTTCTCCTATGCACATATTGTGGCGGTTGAAGGGGCGCACCTCTGTTATCCACAGGAGGTGCTGCAGCCCTCTCCCGTGCTCTCCTTCGTGCCGTGCGCTGCCTACTCCCCACAGACCTATTCGACTTAGCCAGATGGGGGTCACCTGCTCGACTATCACCGATTTCCTCAGTGTCACCGTGTTGGTCACCAATTCCTTAGTTCCCATCAGTAGCATTCACCGAGATCGTCAGCACGTCCTCGAGCGGCGGCATTGAGTTTCGCCCTTGGTCTTGTCCGGCAAAGGCCGTAGCCATTCTTTCCACGGCTGCAGCCAGTGTTTCGACCTGCTTTTGGAGCTGGTCGATACGGTCTGGGGGGTTTTCTGCAGCCGGCAGGAGCGGGTTCGCGGAGGTCCCGGCGGCGGTGGAATCCTGAGCTGCCTATACTGACAGGTTGGTCATCTGCAGGTGATTGCTAGGACGCATGATGACGGTTCCTACTTATACAAAACTTCAAAGCTAGGTTAAATTTATGGGCTTATGGCCCTCCTTCTAGCGCCAATTGTTGACGGTGTTTTTTCGACAACTCGTAATAACCTCTCAGAAACACTCACGGTTAAGCTAACCACAAAAAGTAAGGGATAATCTGTCAAAATAACAGAAAGGAGACAACAAATTTATTGTGGTTTGGCAATAATATTGTGTCTAATCCACTTATGCATGCACTATATTTTTGAGATGAATACAAGTTTTCTCTCTGTAATGTAAATGGTCTCTAACACTTTTTCTGGGTTCTTTCGGTTCTATTTATAGGCTCTCTCATGCGATTACAAATTCCCGGTTCCCAAGAGAGAAGCCATCTTCTGTCCTCAGTCTTTGTGAAGGTAGGTGAGTTTTCATGATGACTCTTCTTGGAAATTCGGTTGATCCTTTCAGACTGACACCGGATTTCCTGACTTCTGCAGTAGGCGTCGGATCAATACTTCCCTCCTCGGGTTGACATGACCTCTGGCAAGAAGGACCGACAATGATTCCTTGACGTCGCGGTCTTGGCCCGTAGAGGCCTTGCCCGGCGCTTCTCCTCTGCGCGATCTCTCGACGCATAGGGCATGTCCGCTACGCTTTACCTCATTGCCAACAGTCGATCCTCCACGGAGAGTTCCTCGACATCGGTCATATGAAAGAATGGTCGAGGTCTCGACCACGGCGTAACAAAACTTTCTATTACATTTTGGCACATAATTTAGTTTTGAATCTTCACATTCATCTACCTCATTTATGCAGTTGAGTAATGTTGTTTCGTTTAGCAGGGTATTATTATTATTTTTTTATTATTTACATTCACTCCTTTTCATTTATTTAATTATTAATGATGCTTAGTTTTCTTTTGTAATGACTGAGAAAATTCTAAAATTAAATATTGTAAATTTATTTATTTAAGTCATGGATTTTTCTCAGTAATATACTATCATATTTTGTGACTGAAAGATTTATGAAATTAATATCAGTATTCTTAAATTTTGTAGCAAGTTTTATGGTGAGTTCATTACTTTAAGAACAAGTAAAATCAGTTCATAAATTCTTACCGCAATAAAGGTGAAAGAATTCTCCGTGCATGTACAGTTTGAGAATCCTAATTCCTAGAATCTCTTAGTATAGTATAATGTTAGCAGCATATAGAGAAACACTCAGACATTTAAAGGGAAAATCCTTAATTTAGAACCAAATAAAAGGAAAATAAAGGGGTATTGTATTAGTAAAGAAATTGAGATGCAATATGAGTTCAGAAGTTGACAAGGTCGGGAAGTGAAATTTCTTGTCAACTAAGTAAATTCCCAAAAGTCAATATGAAGAAATAAGAATAACTATAATAATAGAACATTAAAGGTTGAATACTAAGTGTTCACTAAACCTTACTTATGTCAGCAATATGACATCAAGTAAGCAATTACAAATTTAAGTTAGGTAAGATATCGTTACCAACTTTCAGACTACAATAAGTAAGGATATGCAGAATGTTGTGTTAAACCAACAAGTGGGCCAACACATGAATCTTAAGGTTAAGAACTGAAAAGAATTGAAAAACATCAATTCTAGGGTTTTAGAAGCAATCAGAACGAAAAACAAACGAAAAGGGGGCTCAGAAGGCCGAATTGCGTAAATTGGGGTTTCGACTGATTCAAGTGGACCGAGTCAAAGTTTGTTGACCAAGAGTCGACCAAAAAGTCACTCTCAAAGAGTTAGTCAAGTATGGTCAAAGTTGACTATGTTGACCAATTGTCCGAGAAATGCAGATAAAACGCGCACTGGAAAGGAAATTAAGCTGAACCAAAATAGGATAATTATTAAATGATCAATGGTTGAGATTTAAAGTAACATTTTAGATGAAGGGCTAAGATCATGCCACTTGCTTAGTGAGGTGGCCAGCCAAGCTTGTACAAGAAGCCAAGAAATGAGATATTTTGGTGAAATTTTGCATAAAGGTCCCTCAAAAGTGCCAAAATTGCATTTTAGTACTTCCACTTTATTAAGTCCTGTTTTTAAGAGATAAAATATCCCCAAATGTTCATTTTTCATGTCAAGAACCATGGGTGTTCATCCAAGAGAGAGAAGAAAAAAAAATTACCACAAGTGAGAAAAAGAGGGATCTAAGTGGAAATCGACAGAGTTATTGAGGAATAGCATCACTGAAACATGATCTTCATTCCCTAAGGTGAGATTTCAAGTTTTCATCTTATTTCCTCTTCCTTGGCTGCCGTGAACAGTACACATGAATTATATATATTTGAGTACATTTAAAGTTATGTATGCTATGTTATGTTATATTGCATACACTTAGGCAGTGCACATGAATTATATGTGTTTGAGTACATTTCATATTATAGTATACTATGCTATGTCATATTGCATACACCTTAATAAGTCAAGAATAACTTATAAGAAGAAACTTAGTTGAGTGTCGTACTAGTCTCTGAAAGGGAGATAACTCAGGCTTCGCAAGGGAGAAGAAAAAAATAATAATAATGTCCTCTAAGAGGGAGGCACTCAGTTCAATTATAATCACGGTGTCATTGGGGACCTAGCAAACCGTCACGTCCCAATGATTGTGTGCAAGTGGTACGAGCACTCGAGCCCATCAGTAAGTAGGACAAGTTCAAATAGTAAGTTCAGAGAGTAAAACTATGATAAAACATCATAAGTCAACATAATCAATTCATGCACATATAGTCATGTGAACTTTCAATTATTTTGCAAGTAATAGTTCCTACTTGTTGAGCAAATAGATCCATGTTTGCTTGTCCCTGTTGTTGGGGTGTTGATGTTGTTCCAACTTCTATTCCGGAACACACCTCCACTGATCTATTTCTACGAAGGTATTCTCTTTGTCTACGTTCAAATTCCATTTGACGCTCACTAATGCACCGTTCTTGTTCCTCTCGTTCTATAGCCAATGTTTCTTCTAACTGCATCACTTCCTCTAAAACTAGGTGAGGGTATATGTAACCTCCCATCGTGGAAATACCATAGTTCGCAACTCTTCTGTTAACCCCCTTCAAACTATGAAACACGCATCATGTTCCTTCAGCTCGATAGTGCGATCAGTCGTAATCTTACTAAAGAACCGTTCACCGTATATTGCCACTATGTCATAAGGTCGTATCTTAAATTTATCGACCTTATGTATATACTTCTTCATTCTCTTAAATTTTGTCTCCCCGGTTTGTGGTTGAGCCTGTGACGTAGAGGCAACCTCTAGTGCTATTCTTACAGGTGCCTTTCTTGGTGGAAAATGAGATAGCAGTAAACTACAAAAATTGCCCCATGGCACCTCATGTGCATTTCTTGCCTCCATTGCACCTCTCCAAAACTATCTAGCGTCAAACTCTAATAGGACGGCGGGTAGAATCACCCAATCACTATCATCAATATCCTGGGCTACCATCAAATATTCAATTCAGTGTACCCAGAATTGTAATTTGGTTGGGTGAGCCTGACCATCATACATAGGTGGATTACACTTGCAAAATCAGCTCTTGTGGTGACCTTAGATCCTATCAGGTCTCTAATCATCACTACTTGCACTTCCCTATCAATTGGGGGTAGCTCAGCTACTCTATTAGGTTGTACAGGTTACAGAGGTACCTCTAAAGGAACAGGTTCCACTTCTTGTATCAAACGAAGCCAATGAGGGCGTCTTCCCCTTTCTTGACCTCGGACCTCATGGTATCGTTCGAGTTCATCTTGTTTGAACCATATCGTATATCCTATAAGGGTAAAATTCACACACTGAATTCTAAATTCAAAAGAAATAATAACTTACTTGGACATGTAGAGTCAGATGCTCAGCAGAATGTGGGTGGGTGGCAGAATTGTCGTTCTGATACCAACTGAGACAACCCTAACTTTTGATCATCATCATAAGTTCATACTTAACCTCTACTACTTACTAGTTATAACCTCTCAAAAATTGAAGCCACTTTTTTTTTTTCATTCTTACCATGTATGCCTAAATGTTGTAACATTTAGCTAGCCTTCTATTTTCAACTATTCATAAAATGTTATAGCATTCTAACAACATTCTGTACATTAGTCATTATCAAAATGCTAAAGCATTTTGACAGCATTCTGTTACATTGGTCATACCTTGTGACTGGAGGTTGCTATGCATAGCCTCACGGTCTCGTAAGCTTAACTTTCGTTACATAACTCATTTATTTTCATAAAACACTATTTACTTTTTACACAAAAAGTTTAACAGCGTTTCCAAAACACATGATGCATCCACAACCCACTTGCCCACACTCCGCTGCTACATCCTCTCTGCATGCCCAGTAACAAGTTTTAGGGAGCTAGTGCCTTACCCGTGCTTCCTACAATATGAACAAACTTAATGAGCCTTCACTCAGCAAGTATCAATAGGTCATAACAGATGCAATAATTATGCATACCCATAAATGCATTCATGTTGTATATCATAATACATTCTGTACTACTCAAACATGTATGGCTTATGTTCTTCCTCTTTCATTACATTCGTTGTTATGTTTTCGTCTTATTTTAGTCGTTCACATTGTGTTTTCACATTCTGAATGACTTTCATTTCACGTTTCTCATTCTTTTCATTCTTCTTTACAGATACCGTACCTTATATGGAATGATTTCTGTTTTTCATTTTCTTGTCTTTTACTTCTTATGGGCTTTGTCCTGTTGTACCATAACGCACATAACCAATGAGGAGTGGGGTAGCTAACCAATTCAACTCAGTCACAGTTTCATATCTTTCACAGTCTCATAATAACCTTTCCTTCAAAGGCTGGTACAAACAGACGTTTAGTCTCTTACCCTTTATCAATTTTCTCATTGAAACAGTAACTTTAGTTAAATCTTATGAATTTGTGCATTATTGAGCATTTTATCATGATATTAACTTTTCACTAAAGTTTTAACTTTTTATTTCTCTTAGTTTGGTGTGGACTTAATATCGATACATACTTTTTGCAGAATAAAGTTCTATGATTACATAAACTGTAGTTACATACCTAACATAGTATCTAACATTCACATTGTATCTAACATTCAAAATTTTACTATATGCACAATTTTTGTGTAACATAGAAAAGTAAGCTTGTTTGTGAAATAGCCATAGAAAAACTATTGTACTTACAGAAGTTTCACTAACAATGCGTCCTTTGTTTCCCATGAAGCTTTCCGACTTCAACCGTTAATTGGTCTTATTGCATAAATTTTTGATCGTTAGATTCAAAATCTAAGATCAATAATTACATTGAAATTTACTTCGGAAAGGTGTACAATCCTTATGTTTGGTATTCAACCCCAAACTATTTCCTCTCTCAAGGATTTACACTAAAACCGTGCAAGTAACTCAGTCATTGGCCTAATTCTCAGTCCAAAATTGTAAATTCTCGTTGTGTTCGGTTTCTAACCATCACCGATTATCAAAACATCTTTCATTTCACACTTTAATCCTATATTCCTCTTGAAATTCAGTTTTAGTTAAAATTACTTAAACTAAATCTCAGTAGTTTTTTTTTTTTTTTTCTCGTTTCCCGAGTTTTCAATAACTCGTTTTAATTCCGATTTTGGTACCCAGAGCCAAGATTCACATTCCTAAACACAAATTTCAACATAAAATTGAACAAAACCACATTTCCTCAATTTCTAGGGTTTTTCGGATTTTTAGTGCAAATCCAAAAAAAAAAAAAAAAAATTCAATCATTTCAATACTTACATGTTAGACTCCTATCATAGTCCCCGACAAAACCTCAGTTTCATTTTTCAGTGTGACGAAATTTTCTCGAGATGAGTTACTATTCATCCAAAAACGAAAGCATGAAATTTCTCATGAAAAATCCTCCGCTAGAATGCCTCGGGTTATGTTTCTACCGGACTAAACAGAAGAAATTTCAGGAAAAACGGTTGATTTCTTGATTTTCCATTAATTTTCTCTCTTTTCTCTCTCTCTCTTTCTTCTTGGTCGGCCTCACTTAGGCAAGAAGAACAAATGTGGCTTCTAATGTGCTTCCGTAGGCCACTTTTAAGTGTAATGAATATTATAATAATATTTTTAATAATATCTAATATTACTTTTTAAATTAAGGAAAATTACTTTAATTTCCATAATTAAATTTTACTAACTCTAATTAAGCTTAACACTTAATTTAAGTGGTTCCATGTTCCCCATATTTTTCTTGTCGAGACTAAACTTCCGTTTCTCGAAACGAGTCTCTTTCTGGTACTGATAATTCCACAACCAGTACACGTTCTATAATGCTTTTCTGGACTGTCGAGCACCCTAGCTCAAACTACTCATCTTCAACCCAATTCTCTTGGGTATCTCATTAGTCAATCTCTTTTTCTGAAATTATGATTTCAATTGATTCAAAATTGCCCGAAACGTGTACCCTTGCGGTACTCATTTTTTTAGCAGTTTCTCGCTTTAACTGACTTAGGAAAATTTTTTTTCAGGAACATTTGCTATTTCTGTACTTCTAATATTTCTACTCTTTTTCTAACTGGTCATTTGGTCACAAACCAAATATTTCATTTTTTCATAACTAAAATATATCCGCTAAAATTTTTAACTTTTAACTGATATTTCACTACTTATAACTGGTATTTACGAATTTTCTTAGTAAAAATATTAGTATTATAACTTTACACATTTCGGAAGATTTTACCTCTTACATAAAGTTTCTACATAACATTTCCTTGATCAAGCTGAAAATTCTACTACTTTCCGTTCCAGAAGAAATTATGGTCAAAATGCCAAACTGTCCAGATTAGACCTGAAATTTTTCCTGATCGTTACAATAGTATACTATACTATGTCATATTGCATACACCTTAATAAGTCAAGAATAACTTATAAGAAGAAACTCAGTTGAGTGTCGTACCAGCATCTGAGAGGGAGGTAACTCGGGCTCTGCAAGGGAGAAGAAAAAAATAATAATAATAATGTCTTCTGAGAATGAGGCATTCAGTTAGTTATAATCACGATGTCATTGGAGACCTTACAAACCCTCACGTCCCGATGATTGCGTGCAAGTTGTATGAGCACTCAGGCCTATCAGTAAGTAAGATAAGGTCAGATAGTAAGTTTAGACAGTAAAATTATGATAAAACATCAGAAGTTAGCATAATTAGTTCATGCATATATAGTCATGTGAACTTTTAATTATTTTATGAGTAATAGCTCCTACTTGCCGAGCAAAAGCTCATTTCAAAGTATTCATACTGTAAGTAAGCAAGCGGCACATAATGCTTGATGGACTGATGCTGAGGCAGCGGACGAGCGGAATGGAGGTTGAGGAATGGATATTGCATGCAATTATTTCTGCAATAGTTTAAAGTTCTAAAAAGAAAAATATTTTGTTAAATATGTCTATGAATTTGTGTATTGGAAGCTTGTAGTAAAATTGTTAAGTTTGTGTAAGCTAGCAGGATTTTAAGAAGCAAAATATATCCGTGTAAAATTTTGCTTTAGAAAAGGAATTGATTTTAAAGTATAAACACTTTGTTATGTTCAAAAGTGAAAACCAGAATTTATGTCATTATAGTAAGTTTTAAAAAAAAATGATGATATAGTATTTTAAAGAAAATGCTACAGCCTTTTATCTAACATTTTAAAGAAAATGCTACAACATTTTATACAGTATTTTAAAGAAAATGCTACAGCATTCTATATAGCATTTAAAAAAAAAAAAGTTTCTCAAATTTTGGAAGCTTAAAAAAGTGTATGTTAAAGTTAGTTACAGTGACGGTCAACTCAACAAGATCGTCAAATCTTTTTTCTAAAAATATTCCAAGAAAGAACTAGGTAATATTCTGCTGACATATACCAAATATATAAAGAAGTGGCATTTAACTTGCTTCTCCCATAGACTTGGAATTCTAGTTGCCATATTTGAATTAAATAGTTTTGTATTCTATCTAGTTATTTATTTATTTATTTTTCTGATGATGCTTTTCACATTACATCACCCTTAGTAAACAACTAAAATTAGTGGACGCCAGATTCTAAGTATGCGTTTTTAAAGTTTTTTTTTTTTTTTTTTTTTTTTTCCTTTTCTATTACTTTGGTAAAAATAAAGATTTGTCCATTTTTTGTTGGTCTTATTACATTTTATCTAGTCATGAACTTAAGTTGCAACCTCATATTCAGGAGATAAGATTTCATGTTAAGTGAATAGAAGAAAACCACAAATAAACTAATTTGTAAACACAAAAACTCACTTGGTATTTATTTCAAATGGGAGGAAAGAGGTGTATTCCTCGAGGTGTTACACTTGGTTTTAAACCTGTTTTATCATAAAAATGTGACAGTCCCCATCACTTTCTAATAATTTAATTTCATTAAAAATGTGGGACTGGTTTAGAAATTATTTTAATATTTTATTTTGGGTATTGATTACTATATTTTTTAATGCTTAATTACTTTCTTAGTCATATTTAACTGCTAAACGAGCATGCACGTTACTAACCCCTATTTCAGGTCGTGACATTGTGTCTAAGGAGATATGGATTTGGTCGAAGGAAGTAAAGCGTCGACGTAGATTGGGAAGCTGGTTTCGGCGCTAACCGAAGAATCAATATTGTTACGAGGAATCAAGATATCAGATGTTCAAAGCCTAAAATAAGAACTGGAGTTTATCAGTGGTTTTCTCAGCTTTGCAGATGTAAGGTCAGAGGAAAAAGAGTTAAGCGATGCGGTGAAGTTTTCGTTGAACCAATCAAAGGAGGTGGCTGAACTCATAGAAGATGTCTTATACATTCTCAAAGCGCCAGAACAACGATATCGGCTCGGATTCGTCAGTCTCCTTGCCAGTGCCGGTCGATTGATCAGTGCGTTGAATAGTCAGGTAACTTATCTTCTGATATTCATTACATTAAAGCAATAGTGAAGGTTTATTCAATGATGGATTGATGACCTCATTTTCCTGGAAAATACTATAGGTGTCGATTCAGTAGCTAATGAATTGATACAAAGGTTAGCGGAAGGAGCATCTAGGCACTCTGTTATTTCGCTTGTAGGCATCCACGGAATTGGTAAAACTACTCTTCTTACAAAAGTCTACAACGATAACGTAGTAAGCAGACATGTTGAGTGCCTCGTTTGGCTTAATGTATCTCTGTCCTACGAGAGCGAGGACCTATTAAGGATTGTTGCAAGGCAGATCGGCATCGCCGGAAACCGTGATGTGGGGGAAGTTTTCATGATGCAGAGGGTGGAGTTAATTTTTACTCTTAAGGCAATATTTGTAATCGAAGTGGTACCTGCTTGTCTTTGATGAAGTTTGTGACGTGAAATTTTTTCAAGATGTGAAACATGCTTTCCCTGATAATGAAGTAGGCAGTCCAATAATCATAACAACATGGAGTGACGCAGTTGCTGCATTTTGTAAAAAGAGTTCATTCGATCATGTTCGCTGGCTAGAACGTTTTTCAAATGAAAGTTCTTGGGATCTTTTTTGTAGTATAGCTTTCAGACATGAGCGTGCACCGCATGTCCTGCAGATTTGGAGCAAATTTCCATTGATTTCATCAGAATCTGTGGAGAGTTGCCACTTGCGATTGTAGCAATAGCTGGTTTATTGTCCATGAACATCAAGGCAGAGCATGTGTGGAAGACACCACTTGACCAATTATGGCTTCTATTTTCCTATCCTCACCTTTCAAGGGTTTCTAAAATGCTTGCCTTTTTTTCCGATGATTTACAGTACCACCTAAAAATGTGTTTCCCGTATTTTAGCATCTTTGCAAAAGACTCCTTAATTCCAACTGAAAAATTATTTAAGCTATGGATTGCAGAGTGTTTTGTACATAATAATTTGTCAACAAAATTATAACCTTTACAAATTTATCGTTGCATTTTATAACACTTTATAAAATTTACCCATTGCATTTATAAATATAACAATTTAAAATATTAAACTACAATGATGCATGAACATGTTCGCATGGCAATTTGATATTGGCATCACTATATCCTATATGGCATGTTTTAATGATGCGAGATTAAATAATAAATCATCCATTCAAAATTTAACCTCTCTATGGCTCATTTCTAATTACAACCCATAAAACAAATGAATAATAAATTACAATAATATTCTTCATCTTGTCTCCATGGCATCTTCACAATTTTCCTTTTTCAAAATCCCTGAAATAGAAAATGTTTTTAAAAAAAAATTTAAAATTCAAAATTTTAAAAAAACTTTTTTTAAAAAGAAAAAAATTTTGGTTGGGCTCAGGATAATCCCGAGCCCACCCTTTCTGCCGAGGCAGGGCCAGGCCCTACCTTGCGTGGCATGGGCTACCAAGCCAGGCAGCCCTTGCGCGTTGCTCATCGGCCGCGGCCCTTGCCTGGGCAAGGCCTGCAGCCCCTTCCTGGGCAGGGCCTGTAGGCCCGCTAGGGTTTCAGAAAACCTTGGCGCACGCTGGGGTTTTCAAAACCCTAGTGTGCCGTGCAACCAAGCCCAGGGGAGGGGCTGGCAGCTGTACTGGTGACGAAGACAGGGCTTCGTGTGACGGCGTGCGGCGGCAGCAGCAGTGGCAGTGGCGGCGGCGACACTCCAAACCAAAAATTTCAGGAATTTAAATTACAAAATTTCCTATGCCCTTTAATGGCTTACATCATTTTCTAAAGAAAAATATGAACCACTAATCTTGTGTAATTAAAAACCTAGAGCCAATCGATCGGGATCCAATCACAAATATATTCAAAACAATTTTGAATTCATCACATATTCATGCAAGATGCCAATATCAACACATATCATACAATCCAATCGCATAAACATAAATCATGCATGATCAAAAACCTAGTCTCTGATACCAATTGTAGGATCAAGTTGTGATTTTTAAGTGAAAAAATCATTTAAACAACAACAAACTTGTAGGTAGAAATTTCAAAAAATTTGACATATCTTTTAATTCTGAATTAAACACAAATCACAACGATAGATTCATGCATGATATGTTTATGGACAAAAGAATAAAATGACAATCATACCTTTAAGACAATTGGATCAAATATGGCTGCAAGGATCTTGTCTCACTATCTCACGTTCCGAGATGGAGAATTGCCATGAAACAAGACCATTGATTTATGAACACGAACACACCAACAACCACACATTGATTCAAGACTATGACTCTAAGTGTTTGGGAGAAGAGAGTGGGGCTCTTTTTCAAAAACCTAAGGAAACAAATTTTCCTTCTATTTTCAATAATAAATCCGGCCACCCTAGAGGAGAGCATATGAGTGAGATATTTTTTCTTAGCCACCCTAGGGTTTTTAATAATATCTCTTTATAGGAAGAAATTTGAAAACTTAACCCTAGATGGGATTTCTGAATTTTTCCTTCATTTTTTTTTTTTGAGCAAAATCTCAATTCCCACTTGCCAAGGGATTTCTAAATTTTTTCCAAAAATAAAATCAACTCTCTCCCTCCTTTAGTTGCCAAATAAAATCATGTTCAAATTTTATTTTGAATTTTAAATTAATCATCATTAATTTCAAAATTCAAATTCATTGCTTTTATTTTTCAATTATCAAATAAATGAAAAATAACATAATGAATTTATTTAAACATAATTATGTAATAAAAACATCAGTTTCAATTCTCCAATTTATTAGAGCTAGCCTTGAGACCGAATGGAATTCCAATACTCGACTAATTTATCCCGATAAGTTATCGACGTATTTAATTCCGACATCATACGACTCCACTAAAGGTTCGATGCCGACTAATCTCTCGATTCATATGTGCTATTTTTTTATGGTGTTAATACAATTTATCACATGGTCCACAGAATAAATGCATTATTATCCTTCGTAAATATCATTGACTAGAATAGTATAGAAAATTATCGTTTTACCATTCCAGTCATTATTTCCTCAACTCCTTTATATAATTGTGAATAAGAAAGACATATGTTCGTAAGATGTCTCGTACATGTCACGATGTCTTAATCAATGAATACCATCATTGAATACCAGGCCTGGTTTATTTATTCACACACCCATCAATAAAGCATGAGGTGATATTATTGCTTACGAATTTCATATCTCTGAATCACACAACTCCAAATCAATTATGTCATGATCCCAATAGCCGAGATGTTGTTCAAAAAACTATGAACTAATCTCATTAATGAATGAAAGACCATGAGAAATTAAGTCGAGTTACGTATTCACTTCAGGATTGAGATAATTAAGCAAATATACTTAAGTTGTAATTATTAGGTTTAGAGCTCTGTAAATGGTTTTTGCTCTAACCTAATTAGTTACGCAGTTTATTCAACATGTTGTGAACACGTCTAGATCAAGCACAGAGTCCAACTCCCATGCCCCGAGACCAGCATCACATGGTTCGATCTAGCAATCATAATCGGATTCGATTGCCCAATCGATCCTAAGACCGCAAATATCAATTTTTAAACTATATTAGAAGAGCTTGTCCGCGAGGATTCCCCGACTCTTCTTTCGTTGATAACAAAGATATGGACTAAGCAATATTACTAACACTCTTGAATATGAATCAAAACATAACTTTATTTTATTTATAAACGCCAACAAAATAATGATGTCCGATATTTGCCATTTCATAAATAACAAATTACACCCTACTTTATGGACATATTTCCAACATCAGAAGCAAAAGTTAGATAAGTAATTTCCTAATTTCTTGATGTGTTTAAGAAATTACATATTAACATTCCATTTGCAGATGCTCTGGAACAAATGCCCAACTACGTGAAGTTTATGAAGGAAATCCTTTCCAACAAAAGAAAACTGGAGGAGTATGAGATAGTGGCACTTACTGAAGAGTGCAGTGTTGTATTACAGAAGAAGCTGCCACCTAAGCTAAAAGATGCCGGGAGTTTTACTATATTGTGCACCATCGAAAACTCATTCTTTGACAAGCCCTATGTGATCTGGGGCCTAGCATCAACTTAATGCCTCTATCCATTTATCGAAGGTTAGGTTTGGGGGAAGCAAAACTGACAAAAATTTCTCTACAATTAGCAGATAGGTCAATCAAGTATGCAAGGGGAATTATTAAGGATGTTTTAGTAAAAGTGGACAAGTTCATCTTCCCAGCTGATTTCATTGTTCTTGATATGGAGGAAGACCAAGAAATCCCAATTATTCTTGGTAGGCCATTCTTAGCCACAGGGAGAACTCTAATTGATGTGCAGAAAGGGCAACTTATCCTAAGATTTCAAGAAGAACAGGTAGCTTTTAATGCTTTAAAGGCGATGAAGTACCCAGATGACGCAGAAAGTTGCTTGAAGGTGGACATTGTCGATGATTGTGTTAAGAAAGTTTTTCAAGTTAACTACCCCGTCAAGCCACTTGAAGCTTGTCTTGTTGGATCTATTGACATCAATAATCTGGAGATTGAGGAATGCATTAATCGTTTGGAAGCTCACCACCAGTTTTCTTCAAGAAGCCATTTGAAGAGCTTGGAAAAGGTAATCCTAGACCTTTACCATCTATTGAGAAGCAACCTATCCTAGATCTTAAACCATTGCCTTCACATCTGAGGTATGCTTTCTTAGGAGAATCCTCTACTCTTCCTGTTATTATTTCTGCCATTTTAAATGAAGAACAGGAGCATAAACTCTTAAGGGTGCTGAGAGAGTACAAAACTGTATTGGAGTGGTTTATAGCTGACATTAAGGGAATTAGCCCATCCATTTGTACGCATAAAATCTTGATGGAGGAAAGCTATAGACCATCCATTGAACACCAATGCAGGTTGAACCCGAACATGAAGGAGGTGGTGAGAGTAGAAGTACTGAACCTTTTAGATGCAGGTATCATCTACCCTATTTTTGATAGCCCATGGCTTAGTCCTGTATAGGTTGTTCCCAAGAAAGGAGGGATAACAGTCATTGAAAATGAGAATAATGAGTTAATCCCAACAAGAGTAGTTACCAGATAGAGGGTGTGTATCAACTACAGGTTGCACAACAAGGCCACTAGAAAGGATCATTTTCCTTTACCCTTCATTGATCAGATGTTAGACAGGTTAACTGGCCATGCTTATTACTATTTCTCGATGGGTATTCCAGTTATAATCAAATTGCCATGGCACTAAAAGATCAAGAAAAGACAACCTTTACATGCCCATATGGTACTTTTGCCTTCCGACGGATGCCTTTCGGCCTTTGTAATGCGC
Source organism: Morus alba (assembly GCA_012066045.3). NCBI lineage: Eukaryota > Viridiplantae > Streptophyta > Magnoliopsida > Rosales > Moraceae > Morus > Morus alba. Next base: position 20,402,915 of record CP050224.2, read on the forward strand.
CGGCGACTTTCTAACGGTGTATGATGGCAATTTTCTCTGATATAGTAGAGCGCTTTAATGAGATATTTATGGATGACTTCTTAGTTTTTGGATCTTCTTTTGATTCTTGTTTGGCCAATCTTGCTCTTGTGTTAAAACGATGTGAAGAGACCAATTTAATCCTAAATTGGGAGAAGTGTTGCAAGAAGGTATTGTTCTTTGCCACCAGGTATCTCCTAAGGGAATTGAAGTTGATCGGGATAAGATTGAGACTATTGAGAAGCTACCGCCACCTACATCAACTAAAGGTGTGAGAAGTTTTCTAGGCCAGGCCGGGTTTTATCGCCGCTTCATCAAGGACTTTTTAGAGATTACAAAGCCACTTTGCAACCTTCTTATGAAGGATGTTCCTTTTAAGCTCAATGAGGAATGCCTTGAAGCCTTTTGAGTACTAAAAACTGCTTTAGTGTTGGCTCCTATAGTTGTAGCACCGGATTGGGAATTACCATTTGAGTTAATGTGTGATGCAAGTGATTATACGGTTGGAGCAGTTTTGGGGCAGCCCAAGGAGAGAGTTTTTCATACCATATACTATGCTAGCCGCACCTTAAATGATTCCCAATTGAACTATGCCACTACCAAAAAAGAGCTATTAGCTGTTGTCTTTGCCTTTGATAAATTCTGGTCATATCTCATTGGCACCAAAGTTATTGTGTTTACTGACTATTCCGCCATCAAATACTTGATTGAGAAGAAAGATGCTAAGCCACAACGCATCTGGTGGGTTCTTCTTCTACAAGAATTTGACTTGGAAATTCGAGACAAGAAAGGGACCGAGAATCTTGTGGTTGATCATTTATCCCGATTAGAGTATGCTAAAGAGAAAGATGAGGTGGAGTCTCCTATTAACGAAACCTTTTTGGAAGAGCAACTTTTCTCTATTGTCACCAGTAAGCTTCCTTGGTTCATAGACTTTGTAAATTATTTAGCAAGCAATGTCTTTCCACCGATCAAACACGCCAACAAAAGAAGAAATTTCTTTCCAATATCAAGCCTTATTATTGGGAGGACTCTTACTTGTATAAGCATTGTGTGGATCAAATCATTAGACGATGTGTTCTGGAAGAAGAAATGGCGAGCATACTCCATCATTGTCATTCCTCCAATTATGGCGGTCATTTTGGGGCAAATAGGACGGCAGCAAAGATAATACAATCAGGTTTATTTTGGCCAACATTGTTCAAAGAGGCTCAAGCTTATGTTATGGCATGTGATTGATGCAAACGGACCGGAAACATCTCTTACCGACATGAGATGCTGCTCAATAACATTTTGGAGGTTGAGTTATTCGATGTGTGGGGTATTGATTTCATGGGACCATTTCCCCCATCATACAACAATCTATACATTCTTGTGGCAGTTCACTATGTTTCCAAATGGGTTGAAGCAGTAGCTCTACCAACAAATGATTCCAAGGTGGTGATGAACTATCTACGAAAGAATATTTTCACCCGCTTTGGAACTCCGAGGGCAATCATTAATGATGAAGGTAAGCATTTTTGCAACACACAACTTGAAGCTCTTTTGGCTATGTATGGAATCACTTATAAAGTTGCGACGGTGTACCACCCTCAAACAAGTGGTCAAGTTGAAATCTCCAATCGGGAATTGAAGTGGATTTTGGAAAAAAACGGTAAGTAGTTCATGAAAGGATTGGTCTAGGAAGCTCGATGACGCGCTTTGGGCCTACCGCACAGCTTTTAAGACACCGATCGTCATGTCACCCTACCAGTTGGTGTTTGGAAAGGCATGTCATTTGCCAGTAGAGTTGGAACATAAGGCGTTTTAGGCAATTAAAAAGCTTAATTTTGATCTACAAGCCACTGGTGAAAAGAGATCGCAATGACTAAATGAGATGGATGAATTTCTGTGAAGGAGCTTATGAAAATGCCAAGTTGTATAAATAGCACACCAAAAAGTGACATGACAAGCACATCATCCAAAGGAGAGTTCCTTCCGGGCCAAAAGGTGTTATTGTTTAATTCAAGGCTTATGCTCTTTTCGGGAAAACTTCGTTCATGGTGGAGCAGACCTTCACAGTGGTACAAGTCTTTCCTCACAGAGCTGTTGAAGTTCAAGATGCAGAGAGAAGATTCAAAGTGAATGGGCAACGACTTAAGGCATATATTGAAGGTGGAATGGATTTTTCAAAATATTCCATCACCCTCTCTGATCTGAGTTGAAGATTTTTGAGATAGTCAGGCTAAAGACTATAAAATAAGCGCTTTCAGGAAGCAACCTTGGTTTTATTTTTCCAGTAAAAAAAACAGAGAGAGAGAGAGAGAGAGCACTTTCAGGTACGGTGCTGGGTCATCTCACGCTCCCACCACATATCCCTTCCAAACGACACTTCTAAGCACAATATTAGCCCCATTTCCACACTTTTGAAGACTTCACGTAAGTGCCTCTCTTTAACCATTTGCAACTTTGGAAAAATTAGTGAGAAAAGTTTCTTGAAGATTGTGATGTTGAATGATTACTAAAATAAATTGGTGAGAATTTTGTCTCGTGTTGTTACATTGTGTGCAAAGTTGGTTTTGATATTGTGGAAGATGAATTTGAGGTTATTGTTAGTGCTTGCTTAAAGTGGGGAGTGATTATGGTAGTTGGAGTTTCGTTGCTCTTTTGAAGAAAACTGTGCATGCCAAGTGTTTGTGGAACTGCCTAGTTGACCTTTTGTTGTGAGCAGTGCAAATTTTAATTCATGAGTGGTCATCCTTGGAGTTAGCGGAGATTCCGGGTTGTGCTTTGGTAGTTCAGTAATAAGCATTAGGTATTTTCCTCGTATCGACATGCCACCACGAAAAGCAAAGTCCACATCCATGTCATCATCAAGCAACAAAGTATTTGTCAGTAAGGAAGCTGCAAAGCGTTACACCACCAGTCTTGCCTTGAAGAATCTTATTCCCAAGAGGGGTTTTCAGCTCCATGGTGGATCAATCCATGATGAAATTGAAACAAGAGGATGGCAAGAATTTACCACACAACCGGAAGCGGCAGTTATACCACTTGTTTAGGAATTTTATACAAATACACATGAGCGTAAAGGATTTTCTGTGTGTGTTCAAGGAAAAGCGATATCCTTTGATCGCTCTACTATAAACAAGTTTTACAAGTTCCCGAACATTGAGGATGTGGCTACTCTTTGTATGCTAGTGAGCATTTTGATCATGAGGAAGTCATAAGGGAGTTGGCGAGGCCTGGCACTAAATGGAAAATGACAACAAGGGAGGAACCGGTCAACTTTTCGGTGAGCACGCTATCTCGAGTGGGAAAAGCATGGAATTACTTCGTCTGCTCAAAATTGATGCCAAGTACTCAATTTTATGAGATCAAAAAGGACCGGGCTGTCCTTTTGTTTTCCATTCTTACAAGGTGCTCTATCAATGTCAGTAGCATTATCCAACAATTAATTCTAAAGACTATATGGGGAACAACAACAACCAAAGTGATGCAAATTAATTTTATATTATATAATAAATTTCCGCAAGCGTACGGTGTCAAGTTTTGAGTATAAGGTGAGTGAGTATCGTCTCCACAGGGATTGGGTTTAGAATTGCCATTAAGTACCGCAATTATTGTAACTTAACTTTATCTAGGCAACCTAATAAAATGACAATTAAGAAAATAAAACAAAATAAATATGAAAATAAGAAAATAAAGTATCTATACACAAATGGTCTAGGGACTTGATTTCGCTTTTATTATTCCTATGTTCATCCTATTATGTAATCGCTAATCAATTCCATTCAATTCATTAATCAAGGCTCTAATATCATCTTGCAACCTCTCCCGAGTGCCTCACAAGAAATTGTATTTAAATACCCAAAACAATATCCCTATTCGAAAAATGAACATTTAAACACAAATTAAGCTTCGCCTTTATGATTAGAAAATAGGAATGTCGATCGCCTCCCGGCCTCACAAAAACCTAAATCCTAATTTGATTATCTAAGCGTTGATCTCCTCCGGTCTCACAACAAACCTAGACTATGCTTCTCAAATCTAGATAAAGAATTCAATCTCTCCCGAGCATCAAATTCGCAATCTAAAATTCATCTAACTCATTGGCAAAATAAATTACAAGCATTAAGCATAGAGAAACATAAATGAATTGGAAATGAAATTAAATTAACAATCAACAAAATATTCAAAACATAGTTCAAATAAAACTACATCAAGTCCTAGATTTAAAGTCTAGCTCAACATGGAAAAATAGATGAAAGAAGATAAAACCCAATATCCATTGAAGAGCTTCCAAGGACCTCCAAGATGAAGGATTTCGGCCTCCTTTTGATGTTTTCTTCACTTCTCCGGCTCCCTTCTCAAATGGCAACTTTTTCCTTTTATAATGAAACACTTCGGAGCTAGGGCTTCAGACGCGCACTGCAGCCTGCGTGATTACGCGCTACAGCGCACGTTTTTGGGCCTAGGCACGCTGCAGCCTGCGTCTTTTGGTAGTAGAGAATATTGCCAGGGCTGGGCGCTCGCGGCGCGGCGGAACATCAAGTGGGCGGCTGCCAATACGCCTTTGGTGCGCCGCAGCGCGTGTAGCATCAAGCGGGCGTGCTGCAAAGACCATTTGTGCGCTCTGGCGCCCATTTGGTGTCTTCGCAGCGTGTGTCTTGGGGCTAGGGGTGCTGCTTGGCGTGGGCGTGCGCAGCTACGCGAGTCTCTCGGGCCGCAGCGGTGTCTCTGGGGCTGCCGGCTGTAGCTGCAGCGTTTGGGCGTTTCTCAAGTCTCCTGGGGTCTCAGGCAGGCTGTAGTGTGTGTCTCTAAGGCGCTGCACAGGTGTTGTGTTGTGCTTCAGTAGCTGCGCTTCCCCCTCTGAGTCTTCTTTGCGCTACTGCACTTATGAAGGCACGCCGAAGCCCGCTTTCTTGCAATCCAAAGCCTCCTCTTTTGTGCCACAAAATCCTCTTTCACATCCTCTTTTCATTGATTCACAAGTTAGGCAAATATTCTTCTTTTCTTCATGCAAAATCATCCAAGTTGACATTTATTTATAATTCCTATAAAAAAAAACACACAAAAGACATTAAACTAACAAAAATGCTTGAAAACTTACAAATATTCAAGCTTAAAAGTACTTCATTTGTTGGTAGAAATACCCATTATCGCAAAGCCAACCATTATAGTGCGCACAATTATCCATTACAAAAGTTGGGAGGACAACCAAGAGGAAAAAGCTGCTCCAGACCCTGCACATGCTAGTTCCTCAAGACCACCCCATCGGGCCCGTCCCACTACTTTGAACATTAAAGAAGGGTAGCTCATTTGGAGTAGGCAGAACGGACCCGCATTCAGGAAATCCAACAGCTTCGCCGAGAGTTTCATCACTATGCTTCCTGGAAGGTGGAGGCCACAGCTGCACTGGCTCAGATGCTTGGCCAATAGACAGGAGCACCGGATCCATCGCTACCTCCAACACCCGTCTTTCCACCGTATCCGCCACCAGCTACAGCAGAAGATGAAGATGATGACGGCGAGGGCATCTGACTTAGCCCTCACCCAGGTAAGTCCTCATATCTTAATTTCTATTTTACCATTGAGGACAATGTTTGGTTTAAGTTTGGGGAATGTTTTAATTATCCTTCCTAAAAAAAACAGAGAAAATTGACGGTCAGGCTTAACAACACCATGGCCTATGATGAGGTTGGTTTTGCTTTCTACTAGTTCTTGATGAATTGATAAATATTGTGGTTTGTGTGTGTGCTTGATGCTTTTGTTGATGATTGCCTTGCCTAAATTCCTTGACATTTTGAGCACTAGCCTTGAACAGTTGATTGCGTTGCTTTCTTAGAGAAAGTTTATGTGATTTATGATTCATATGATCTTATAAGAATTCTAGAACTTGTTCAATTGTTATTCGAGGCGAAATCCTAGACTACATTACATTGAGGATATGATTTAGGCCATTTTTTGACGTTCAAGCCTTTCTAGCCAACCTATGCATAATATACCCTTCATTCACCACTTTATGCTTATATTAACCGTTTCTTTGTTACCCACGTTTTAACCTTAGCCTGAAATAATATCTCTTGTTCTACCTTTTCACTCATATGCATGTGGACATTCTAGATAACTATTAAAGAGCTATTTGATTTTGGGGAGGATGGGAGGAGCTTGGAATTGTATTCCTTCATTTCAACAAAAAAAAAAAAAAAGGAATATATATGTATAGGTATCACATCTCTTGTTCACGTATGTCAAAGAATAAATTTGAGGGCGTGGTATTTAAAAAACAAAAAAAAAACAAAAAAAAAAGTGGTTGACAATGGGAAGTGAAAGCAAGTTTGAGGGTTTTTCGTTGATATTGGAAGAAACTCTTGAAAATAGAATGCTTATGTGTGTTTGGGTGATTTGAGCCATGTTTATATCCTATATCCTACCTTTAAACCCGAGCCACACATTACAAGCCAAGTTAAGTCCTAATGATCCTTTTTGTTTTGTTTGGTCTACATTAGTAGAGAATACTGAGGAAAGCAAGCATATGGAGTTCTAACTATCCTTAATCTAAGAGATCTAAATTTTAATTAACTTGGTTGCATAAACCGATCTGGTGCAAGTAGTTGATCGTGATAGGCTATACACATACACACTCAAGGAATCTAAGGTAAGGTGAAAGTTGATATTTGGGTTGAAATTCTACACAATCACAAATTTTTGATATTTTTCTTGAGCTATTATTGTGTGAAATCTCTGAGGCCGATTTGGTAAATCAAAGCAAACCGTCACTCTTCTTTTGGAATTTCGTTTTCATTAAGTTTAGGCTTCTCTATTTTCTTTTGCTCGAGGACTAGCAAAATCTTAAGTTTGGGGGAATTTAATGAGTTGAATTTGTGTTTACATTTACGTTTTCTAGACTCATTATTTTGTGAGGTTTTTAGGTGTTTTTAGGAGTTATTTATGTGTTTTCAATTTACTTTGTAGGTTTGTTTTAGTTGAAATCCATTGGTGATTTTTGGGAATTTTTGGAGCAAAATTGAAGAACTGGCGCTAAGGCTTTGTAAAGGGGCACCTAGGCTTTGAAGATAGAGGAAAAACAAGTTTTCTAGTACAACAAACCTAAGAGTAAAGCACCTAGGAGCCATAAAGTGCAGCCATGGCACCAAAAACAAGTTTTCTAGTACTACAAACCCGAGAGCAAAGCGTCTAGGCACCATAAAGTGGAGCCATGGCACCCGAGAGCAAAGCGCCAAGGCGCCATAAAGTGGAGCCATGGCACTACGGAGAAGAAAATCGTAAATTTACCGAGTAGCACCATGGTGCCCAAGGACAGAGCCATGGCGCCACTTTGAATTTCTAAAGGCTTTGTTATGGCGCCGCGGCGCCATTGAAGCAGAGCCACGGTGCCAGTTTAGGATTTTCATCTTTTAATCTCTAAATAATTACCAAAAGTGTCATTACGACCCCAAACCTATAAATAGTAATTTTTAGACTCAATTAGGTTATGCTGGGACTTAGAAAAGAGAAAGGAGAACTTCTCTACTGCATAGTAGAAGACGAATCAACTAGGAACGGAATTCTACTTCAGTTGATCAAAATAGTTTCTCCTTCTTCTCTTCTCATGTATAAGAATATTGTTAAGATGTTTTCTCTTTTCATTATGTTCTAAGTTTCCTATTCTAGGGCTATGATGTAGCCGGATCATGATGTTTTGAATTATGTTATTATATCAATCGAAGAATTATTTGTCCTAGTTGAGTTTTCATCACTGTTCTTAATGCTTCTAATTAATTGGCCATTAATTGGATGATTAGTTAATTCATAATGAAACCGGAAGGAGATTTATGTTTTTCAATCATTGTGTTGAATTCCATTGATTGCATGTAAGATAGGGATATACTTGCATGGTTGGTGTGGTTGCTACATGGATATCCATAAAACTTAATGACTCTTTAATTGTTTGAAATTCACATAGGAATATAGTGAGTTAGCAATTAAGGGTATTTTTGATGTAACTCGGAATGGAGTATCGATTAATTTAGGGATTTTTGACTGTCAATTAAGACGAATAATTTAAGATTGATTAGATAGATAATTCAAGGCAGAATGGTTTGGTGAAATCAGAAACCCTAGAGCTTGTTAATATTGAATTTTGATAATCACTTAAATTGTTAATTAGATTGTTTAGTTTTATTTATATAAAAATTCTCACTTGCTTGTTTCGTTCAAATAAAGTTAGTATTGATACAATTTTGGTAATTAATATTATTCAGTCCTCATGGGACGATACTCGTTTCTACGAACTTTACTACTTGATACGATAACGTGCACTTGCGTTTGTGAAAATTCATAACAAATAACACAAATGTTTGGGCATGAAAAACATCAAATAACATCAAATATGTTGGTCGCCGAATCGAATTCGGCGGCGGAAACGCAGCGGAATAGCGGATCGTGTATAACAAAAATTTTCATAAAACTTTTGAGATACTCTATAGATTATATTAATTTATGCACCAATAAATTAATCTCATTAATTTATAAGATTCAAGGATCAACCGAAAAAATACCTTGTAGCCGACTCGGATGATATCTTGATTTTCTTTGACCACGAACAGTCCTAGCTCCAAGCTTTTGTGTTTAGAACACCAAAGTCTTCCACGTCAATTCCTTGATTCCACGTAGACGTGTGTGTGGGCACACGTGAGACAAAACGGTTTCTAAAACACTCGAATTTCCACAAACACCAACGCATGCACGATGTGGAATTTTTGGAGAGAAAAATTTTCACTCTCTTTTTTTGCTATATGAGAATTCCGGCCACACACTTTCTCTAGGGCTGAAAGTGTTTCAAAAAATTGTCCTACAATTTTTCATTTATCTCATATTTAAAGAGAAGAAGTCAAACTTCAAAATAGGATCAAATCCTTATCTCCAATTTTTGAATTTGGAACAAAAAATCCCTTCCCCTTATCTCTTAGGGCCAGCCACACACTAGGGTTTTTATCCTGTGTGTGGCGCCTAAAATGAGATAGGGAAGGAGAAGATATTTTATCCTTTATCCAAGAGTCCAATTTTAATTCAGATTCAAATTTAATTTAAGTCAAACTTAAATTAATTTGAATTCTAAATTGGATAACTTATCAAATAAGTTTAAATGGATAAATCTAGATATGTTCAAATTCAAATTTAAATAATCTCATTATTTAAATAATAATTAATTTTCAATTAATTATTCTTGAGTATTTAATTTTAGAATTTCAGTAATTCTAAAATTCCCATTTTGCCCTTTGTGTCTCGGGTAGAATTACAAGGACGACGCGGGGACTAATGGACCTATAATTTGAGCTCCAATAAAATTAATAATTAATTAAACACTTTAATTAATTAATTAATTCTATTAATTCCAATAGTTACTCCACTATAAACTTGGAATTGCATTCTCCGAATTATAGACATTAATTACTTCTAAACCGTGAAGTGTCCATTTGATATAGTCATTGCATATAGATCGATCCTCCATAAATAATTCATAATTAGAGTCGGGGTAGAATCCGTTAACCTCTCTAATTACATCTTTATCCTTGAGTACCATTGATTCTCTAATGGATAGTGATTCATAAAACACATTCATGAACCGAGCGCTCTTACTAATCCAAGTACCGAATCAACACTCAAGAGAATTATTTATCTCGCTTTTTCTCAAGAAGGAATGGATTCCATCTCGTATAATAACATTCCCAGCTACCTATTTCATTATGTCTCCAAAATACAAGGAATAGGATTCAGGGTCTCGGAATCCGCATCGAGTAAATCAAAAGACATAAATCCATAAATAGGAGTTTGTTAAGAACTCGGGATTAAGATCATTCTATATATGACCATCGGTAGACTCAATTAGAATTTCTATGCTTAACGGAAATTATTAGAAATTCATATTGTGTCTTCGTCCATGTTCCACATAATCTCATTATGCGAAATACACTCATTCAATATCTCCCCATATTAACAGTGCGGATAACACTGTTCCATTCTGAATGGGAATGACATGTATTAATAATGTTTTAATTAAAGATTCCGAACTTTAATTAAATTCATTATGAACAATTACTTTTGATTATTATCCTTAAACATTATCCTCTCGTATATAACACTTATATACCATGTTTAAGGTTACATAAATAATCAAGGAATTTTATTTGATATTCATAAAATATTCATAAATATATGCACATAAAATGATGAATAAACTATTTTATTAAATAAATAATAAATATCCTTTACATCTCATGCTTTTCGGGACACTATTCCCAACAATCTCCCACTTGTCCTAAAGCAGGTGTGTCATGTCTCTAATCCCAAATCCATCTAAGTGCCGATCAAAAACATTCAATGGCAATGTCTTGGTGAACGGGTCGCAAGGTTGTCCTCTGATGTGATCTTCGTAACCGCTACATCGCCTCTATCCACAATGTCTCCGATCGGGTGATATTTCCTTTCTATATGTTTCGCACTCTTATGGCTTCTAGGTTCTTTTGAATTAGCCACCGCTCCTTTGTTGTCACAAAGAGAGCTTAATTGGCTTATCCATATCCGGAACAACTTCCGGATCAATTAAGAACTTCCCGAGCCATGTAGCTTCTTTTCTTGCTTCACAAGTCGCAACATATTAAACTTCCATGGTAGAGTCAGCAACACACTTTTGCTTTATACTTCTCCATACCACGGTTCCTCCATTATGAGTGAACACAGATCCAGATGTCGACCGTCGACTATCTCTATCTGATTGGAAATCAGAATCTGTGTATCCGGTGAGAGACAGATCTTCTCTGGAATATACTAACATATAGTTTCTCGTTCTCCTAAGATACTTGAGAATACACTTCACTGCAACCCAATGATCTAATCCTGGGTTGGACTGGTAGTGACTGACTACTCCCACTATGTAATGACCGGGAAAATTTTAAGTCAAATTCGGACAGTCCGGTATTTGACCATAATTATTCCCGAAACAGAAAGTAGTAGAAATATTGATGTAATCAGGAAAGTGATATGTAGAAACTTTATATATGGGGTAAAATCACCCGAAAAGTGTAAAGTTATAATACGAATATTTTTATAGAGAAAATTCGTAAATATCAGTTGTGCATAGTAAAATATCGATTAAAAGTTAGAAATTTTAACAGGTATATTTTAGTTATGAAAAACTGAAATATTTGGTAAATGACCAAATGACCAGTTAGAAAAAGAGTAGAAATATTAGAAGTAAGGAAAATGGCAAAAGTTCCTGAAAACAGAATTTTCCGAGTCGTTAAAGCGGAACCTAAAAAAAAACGAGTACCACAAGGGTACGCGTTTTGGGCAAGTCTGGATCGTTAAAATGAGAATTTCAAAAAGAAATTGACTATTGAGATACCCAAGAGAAGTGGGTTGAATATGAGAAATTTGACCCAGGGTGCTCGGCGATCCGTAAAAGCAAAGATAGAACCATGACGGGGTGTGAAATTATCAAGATGGGAAAGAGACTCGTTTTGAAAAAACGGAAAGTTTGGTCTCAATAAGAAAAATGTGGGGAACATGGAACCACTTAAATTAAGTGTCAAACTTAATTAGAATTAGTAAAATTAAATTATAGGAATTAAAGTGATTTCTTTAATTTAATTTTAGAAAGTAATATTAGATATTATTGAAAATAATATTATAATATTCATTATTACATATAAGTGGCCTACGGAAGCACATTAGAACACAAAGTGTTCTATTTTCTAAAGAGTGGCTGACCAAGAAGAAAGAGAGAGAGAAAAGAGAGAAAATCAAGGGAAAATCAAGAAATCACCCGTTTTTGCTGAAATTTCTTCCGTTCAGTCCGGTAGAAACATAACCTGAGGCATTCTAGCGGAGAATCTCAACTTTTCAAGGTAAGATTTCGGATTTTCATGAGAAAACGCTTGCTTTTTCGCTTTTATGAATAGTAACTCATCGAAAAAAAATCCAGAAAACCGAAAAGCTAAAACCGAGGTTTTCTCGGGACCGTGGATAGGAGTTTAATGTGCAAGTATTGAAAGGATTGAACAATTTTTTTTTGGATTTGCACTAAAAATCTGAAATTCCCTAGAAATGGAGGAAATGTATTTTTGTTCAATTTACGAGCAATTTGTGTTCGTGGAATGTGAATCGACTATGTGTATTTAAATCGGAAGTAAAACGAGTTATTGAAAACTCGGGAAACTAGAAAAATTAAGGCTAAAACTCTCGAAATTTCCTAAAATCTAGTTAGTAAGCAATGAGTTAGTAATCCGATTCTAGAGAATGGATAACAGTTTTAAAGCTCGGAAATGAATAGATTAAGATTCAGAAACCGAGATACACAAATAGGTATAATTTGCCTCTTGAGCTAGAATTCGGCCTAGAGGGGTTAAGTTCGAAAATGAGTTGAAATTGGATTTAGGAATCCAAGTATGAGAAACTTTGATGCTTGGAATAGGTGGTTAATACCTATTTCCATGAAACAGGTTTTGGCACGAGAGCCGAAGCAACGAGAAAGAACTTCCAGCAAGCGGGAATCCTAGCGGATTAACGGTAAGTATAGACATATATGTTTGTCTGGACTCGAGTAAGCTGTAGTTAGACTTAGAACTATGAATTTACTTATGTTCCTAAGTCTATGTGATTACATGTGATTATACGTGTTTGGAGGGCTTAATGCTCTAGATTTCAGAAGGGCGACATATGGTTACCCTTATGCATAGTTAATACTGACGGGTCGTCGGCCTCCGCAAGGGAGGAAAATCTCTGAGTAGAGATTCGACTAGACCAGACGAAGAAGTAATGACTAGTAAAGTAAAAGACTGACAGGTCGTCGGCCTCCGCAAGGGAGGAAAAATCTCAAAGAGTAGAGATTCCGACTAGACCAGATAAGAAGGGTGGGGCCCAGCCCATAGAAGTAAGAATGTAAAGATAGAAAGTAGTTTAAAGCATGCTTCACACGAGCATATTGGCATCATAACTCTTAATGTAATTTCTATTAGTTTATGATGTATGCATGTTTATACTTGCTGAGCGTTAGCTCATCAGTTTACCGTAATGCAGGTAACAAAGGTAAGACCAGGTCATATAGTGGTTTGCTTGATGGACATGGAGGCAAGGGTGGCGGAAATGTCATAGGTACACGGGAGTGGTCTCTACTACGCCGCTTAGAAATTAAATTCCACCGCAAAGTAATGTAATATAGAATACTAGTATGTATGTTCGGGTTCTAAGAAGAAGATATTACAACCGTTGTCTTAGTAAAGAACAACGGACTGTAATAAATTATGACAAGTTTTCGGAAACTAGTTTGATATCCGAATCTTTAAAGTAATAGCAAGATATGTTATTAGTGTGTCACGCCCCCAAACAGGTGGGTGACGTGGAGCTCGATTAGGGATTAATAAAGCGGAATTCCCAAACCGGGCCCCACATTCGCATTAAAATAAATAAATAAACAAGATAATCCAGGAGCCTCTGACACACAGGGCTCCACCCCACAGGACATACAGTATCGTACATACATGCTTACGTAAATAATCATTACAACAGACATCATCCACAGTCTAGTAAATCCAAATCTCATTTATTACAAGTTCTTACATATTCCTTACACTTTAACTCAGAGGATGAACTCGATCCTCGCTTGCTCGATCCGTAGCACCACTCAGCTACGATGCACCGCTCCTCGAATCTCCTGGGAGGGGTTTAAACATTTGAAACATGAGCGAAAGGCCCAGTAGGATATAATTTGAAATAATTTAAATAAACGAATAAATAAATAAGTGCGTAAATAAAATAAATAGACATTCAGTCCCGACAGAACAGCCGGAACCTCACATCCTTTTTCTCAAAGGAAATACATATCAAAACTAACCGTTTTACAGGCTTCAGCGAGTAATTAGTACAAATTACTCACCTCACCAAGTGCCTCGCCTACCGGACCGGTTTCGGGTTCTGCCCCCGAGGATGCACTCTCCGCATCCTATCTAGGCTTACAGCAATAGACTCTATTACCAGTTCACAAGATCTCTTATCTTAAGAAATCATCCGTTTAACATTATGAAATCGTTCATATGACCCCATTTAACTACTCAAGTGCAGGGCCCCATGACTGAACAAGCCATGAGGTTCCATGACTAGACAAGCTATGGATTCCCTGGACAGGATAAGCCAAGGATTTCCATAAACTAACAAGCCATGGTTTTTAAAACGTTTTTCTTTCGCAAATCAATCCCTTTCTTTAAAACATTTTCAAGGCCAAAAATCATTTTTGAAAACAGGCTCACAAAGAAGAGGGATAGAAATCCTACCTCGCACAATCAAACCTGGGACTAGCGTTGCCCTTTTCCGGCTTCCGCTTCCTCAAGCCCCTTCAGTCTGAATCCACAGCGAGCACTGATACAAGATAACACCTTAGGATCAATCCTCAGTCCTAAAGTAATCCAATCTCAATCATATTCCAAGATTTTCCAATTAGTGTGCCCTAATCAATTTTCATGTTCAAATTCCATTCCAAGGGTTTTAATTATCAAATCAGGGATTAAGGATACTAATCCTTTCATCCCAAGTCCCCAAATGAAGCTAATTTGGGTTCTCCCCAAAAACAGGGGTCAAAACGACAATTTCAGGCCAAACAGGGTCAAACCCGTGTACACGGTCGACCGATCGGAGAGAGGAGGCATCACCACCGGTCGGCCGGTGGTGTGCACTCCAGTCGACCGGTCCGGTCGACGGTGGCCTCAACAAAGTCGGTCGACGGTGGACATTTTCAGTTCGCGAAAAAATCGCGGAAATCAGTCAAAATCCACGCAAATCCAGTCCCAAGTCACAAAATCTCAAGGGACAACCACTAGATCTGGGTTCTAGGTCCTAAAACAAGTCCAAAGAACCCAAGATCTCCAATTTCTACCCTAGTTTCACCTAAAATCCATCAAAATCCGTTTTGAACCAAAAATGAGTTTTAAATCCGAAAAACTTGAAATCCAAGAGAGGTTCTTTCAGTAATCTTACCTTGAATCCTTCTCTTGATGTTGAAAACTCTTTGAAATCACTCTTGGTTCGAATCCGGTCTTGATTTGAGTCAAAAATGGAAGAGAGAGAGGGAGAGAGGGCGCGGGAGAGTGAGAGTGAAAGAGAGAGAGTGAGCCGCACGGAAGAGAAAAGAAGAAAAGAAAGAAAAGAAAAGAAAAAGGGAAAAGAAAAGAAAAAGGAAAATGAAAAGAAAATGACGTGTGAAATATAACAGTCCAGATTAGGCACACTAATAATTAAATCTCAATTAATGACGTTTAAATACCTTGGAATCATTTAAACTCAATTAATTAAATCAGATTAGGCACACTAATAATCTTAATTACCTTAATTAATCTCAATTAATTCTTCAGGGTTCTGACTCCACCCCCTTAGGCAATTTCGTCCTCGAAATTAAAACTCACCTCAAAGTGCAAACAGATGCGGATAACGTTCTGCATCGCGTTCCAAACTCCCCATGTTGCTTCCTCAACACCATGGTGCTGCCACAACACTTTCACTAACGGAATCTCACGATGACGCAGACTCTTCATCTTCTGTCAAGAATCTGGACTGGTGCCTCCTCGTGGGGCGCAGCGTCACACCAGTCGGAACGTCAAACCACTGCACTACTGCTTCCGGCTCAGGCTGACATTTCCGAAGCATGGAGACATGAAACACGTCATGCACGTGAGATAACTCAGGCGGTAAAGCCAACCGGTACGCCACCACTCCGACTCGTTGCACGATCGGGAATGGTCCCACATACCTTGGTGCGAGTTTTCCTTTCACACCAAACCGAGTAACTCCCTTGCGTGGAGAAACCTTCAACAGAACAAAGTCGCCTTCTTGGAATTCCAGAGGCCTACGCCTCCTGTCAGCATAGCTCTTCTGACGACTTTGAGCTGTCAACAGACGTTCTCGAATCACAGCTATCTTCTCATTGTTCTCTTGAATGACATCCGGTCCAGTTGTAAGTCTATCCTCTGGTTCCAACCAACAAACAGGTGACCTACAAGGACGACCATACAACGCCTCAAACGGTGCCATACCGATCTGGCCTGATAGCTTTTGTTATGCATAAACTCAGCCAAATGAAGGTATTTCTTCCAGTTCCGCCAAAATCCAGAATACAAGCACGAAGCATATCCTCCAGAATCTGAATAACTCTTTCAGATTGTCCATCCGTCTGAGGATGAAATCTTTGTCTTGAAGTTCAATTCTGTTCCCATGGCTTCCTGGAAACTTCTCCAATACCTTGCATTGAAACGCGTGTCATGATCAGACGTGATAGACAGTGGCACCCCGTGTAACCTCACGATGTGCTCCAGGTACAATTCTGACAGAACCTTCCGAGAATATGTTGCACGGAACGGTATGAAGTGCGCGGACTTCGTCAACCTGTCAACCACCACCCAGATGGCATCGTGCCTCAGCTCGGTTCTCGGTAGTCCCATCAGAAAATCCATCGTGATGTGCTCCCATTTCCATTCCGGTACAGGTAGAGACTGCAACTCTCCAGCTGGCTTCTTATGTTCAGCTTTAACGTAGAGGTAAGTCACGCATTCCGAGACGTACTCACGAACATCTCTCTTCATGCCTCTCCACCAGTACTGTCTCTTCAAGTCCTGGTACATCTTCGTACTACCCGGATGAATGGCATACCTCGATTTGTGTGCTTCATGCAGAATCGCTTTCTTTACCTCACCCGCCTTAGGAACAGCGAGGCGGTTGCGAAAATACAAGGCTCCATCCTCCCGGATTCTCCAATCCTCGAATTGTTCTCCATTCTGGATCCGAATCCAAATTCCTTGGAGGTGTGGATCCTGCCATTGATTTTGCTTGACTTGTTGCATAAGAGTTGGGGCGGAGATCAGATTATACACCACAATCTGGTTATAATCCTCATGGTACTGAAGATCATACTCACTTACCACTTCAGTCCTCTTCCAATCCTCCAAAGCTAATGACGCCAGAGTCCCTGACGTTTTCCTGCTAAGGGCATCAGCCACCACATTAGCTTTTCCAGGATGATACTGCAGGGTGAAGTCATAATCTTCCATGTACTCTACCCATCTCCTCTGTCTGAGGTTTAGATCTTTCTGAGTAAACAAGTACTTCAGACTCTTATGATCAGAGAAGACCTGAAATCTTGCTCCATAGAGATAACATCTCCATATCTTCAGAGCAAATATTACTGCTGCTAATTCCAAGTCATGCGTGGGGTAGTTCCGCTCGTGCGGTCTCAGTTGGCGAGATGCATAAGCTACTACGTGTTCGCCTTGCATCAAGACACAACCAAGCCCAACCCCCAAGGCGTCAGAGTACACCTCGTATGGCTCCTCGGTATTAGGAATCGTCAGAATCGGTGCACTTGTCAACCTTACCTTCAATTCCTGAAAGGCATGTTCACATTCAGCATCCCACTCGAATCTGACTTCTTTCTTAGTCAACTGAGTCATCGGTGCAGTGATACTCGAGAAATCCTTTACAAAACGCCGGTAATACCCCGCGAGTCCGAGAAAGCTTCGAATCTCTGCCACATTCTTCGGCCTTTCCCACTGTAGCACAGTCTCGACCTTAGAAGGATCGACAGAAATTCCTTGTCCAGAAATGACATGGCCAAGGAACTTTACCTCTGTCAGCCAGAAGTCACACTTCTCCTTCTTCGCATACAACTGGTGTTCTCGAAGAGTCTGAAGAACAATTCTAAGGTGCTGCACATGTTCTTCCCAAGTCTTCGAGTAAACCAGTATGTCGTCAATGAAGACGATCACAAACCGATCCAAATACGGCCGGAAAACACGGTTCATTAGATCCATGAATGCAACAGGGGCATTTGTCAACCCAAATGGCATTATCAGAAACTCGAAGTGCCCGTACCGAGTTCTGAAAGCAGTCTTCGGGACGTCTTCCTCCCTGATTTTCAATTGATGGTACCCAGATCTCAAATCAATCTTGGAGTAGAACTGTGATCCACCCAACTGATCGAACAATTCATCGATCCTCGGCAGTGGGTACTTATTCTTCACAGTTACCCTGTTCAATTGTCGGTAGTCAATGCACAACCGAAGAGATCCGTCGTGCTTCTTCACAAATAGCACCGGTGCACCCCAGGGGGAAGTATTATTCTGGATATATCCCTTCTCTGCCAGCTCTTCAAGCTGTGCTCTTAATTCCTTCATCTCTGCCGGAGCCATCCGGTATGGAGGAATGGAGATAGGTGCCGTTCCTGGAACCAGATCAATGCAGAATTCAATCTCCCGATCCGGCGGTAAACCCAGTAGATTCTCAGGAAATACGTCTGCAAACTCATCCACCACAGGGATTTCCACACTATCTCCGATCATTCCAGATTCACCTTCCAAGGCAAGAAGGGAAAAGAAACAGGCTAGATTCTTTCGTCCCCCAACGCTGTACTTCAACAGTCGTTCCCCAAGGACTGGGTTCATCTCTGCCTGATAAGCAATCACTGTTCTGAAATCCGTCACCAATGTAACTTTTCTACGGTAGCAATCAACAATTGCACCGTGCCTTGACAGCCAATCCATTCCGAGCAACACATCAAACAGGGTCATCGGAAGGATAATTAAGTCTGCTCTCAATCGCTCACCACTAATCGTGATTTCACACGACTTACACACACTCATCACCTCCACACATCACAGTGGGGAGTTCAAAGTCATCGAGACTTCTAAATTCGCACTCTTCAGTTTCAAAGTCCGAACAAAAGAACTTGATATCTCCTTTAACTGAAAAGAAACTAGACTGATTATTGGATTCCTGATGTCACACATGTATGTACAATCCCGGGGGTTCTTAACCTAGGGCTCTGATACCACTCTTGTCACGCCCCCTCCAAAACGGGGTGGGTGACGTGGAGCTCAATTAGGGATTAATAAAGCAGATCCCCAACCAGGCCCCACACTTAGTTGCATTAAAATATAAATAAATTACATAATCCAGGAGCCTCTGACACACAGGGCTCCACCCCACAGGACATACAGTATTATACATACATGGTCAAGTAAATAAACAATTACAACAGACATCATCCACAGTCTAGTAAATCCAAATATTAGTTAAGTTTACAGAATTTCTCAAATTCCTTACATTTGCTCAAGAGGATAACACAATCCTCGCTTGCTCGATCCGTAGCACAACTCAGCTACGATGCACCGCTCCTCGAATCTCCTGGGAGGGGTTTAAACATTTGAAACATGAGCGAAAGGCCCAGTAGGATATAATTTGAAATAATTTAAATAAACGAATAAATAAATAAGTGCGTAAATAAAATAAATAGACATTAGGTCCGGCGATGAACAAGCCGGAACCTCACATCCTTTTTCTCAAAGGAAATACATATCAAAACTAACCGTTTTACAGGCTTCAGCGAGTAATTAGTACAAATTACTCACCTCACCAAGTGCCTCGCCTACCGGACCGGTTTCGGGTTTCCCCCGAGGATGCACTCTCCGCATCCTATCTAGGCTTACAGCAATAGACTCTATTACCAGTTCACAAGATCTCTTATCTTAAGAAATCATCCGTTTAACATTATGAAATCGTTCATATGACCCCACGAACTACTCAAGCTGCGGGCCCCATGACTGAACAAGCCATGAGGTTCCATGACTAGACAAGCTATGGATTCCCTGGACAGGACAAGCCAAGGATTTCCATAAACTAACAAGCCATGGTTTTTAAAACGTTTTTCTTTCGCAAATCAATCCCTTTCTTTAAAACATTTTCAAGGCCAAAAATCTTTTTGAAAACAGGCTCACAAAGAAGAGGGATAGAAATCCTACCTCGCATAATCAAACCTGGGACTAGCGTTGCCCTTTTCCGGCTTCCGCTTCCTCAAGCCCCTTCAGTCTGAATCCACAGCGAGCACTGATACAAGATAACACCTTAGGATCAATCGTCAGTCCTAAAGTAATCCAATCTCAATCATGTTCCAAGATTTTTCCAATTAGTGTGCCCTAATCAATTTTCATGTTCAAATTCCATTCCAAGGGTTTTAATTATCAAATCAGGGATTAAGGATACTAATCCTTTCATCCCAAGTCCCCAAATGAAGCTAATTTGGGTTCTCCCCGAAAACAGGGGTCAAAACGACAATTTCAGGCCAAACAGGGTCAAACCCCGTGTACACCGGTCGACCGGAGACAGAGGAGTGCATCACCACCGGTCGGCCGGTGGTGTGCACTCCGGTCGACCGGTCCGGTCGGCCGGTGGCCTCAACAAAGTCCGGTCGACCGGTGGACATTTCCAGTTCGCGAAAAATCGCGGAAATCAGTCCAAAATCCTGCAAATCCAATCCCAAGTCACAAAATCTCAAGGGACAACCACTAGATCTGGGTTCTAGGTCCTAAAACAAGTCCAAAGAACCCAAGATCTCCAATTTCTACCCTAGTTTCACCCAAAATCCATCAAAATCCGTTTTGAACCAAAAATGAGTTTTAAATCCGAAAAACTTGAAATCCAAGAGAGGTTCTTTCAGTAATCTTACCTTGAATCCTTCTCTTGATGTTGAAAACTCTTTGAAATCACTCTTGGTTTGAATCCGGTCTTGATTTGAGTCAAAAATGGAAGAGAGAGAGGGAGAGAGGGCGCGGGAGAGTGAGAGTGAAAGAGAGAGAGTGAGCCGCACGGAAGAGAAAAGAAGAAAAGAAAGAAAAGAAAAGAAAAAGGGAAAAGAAAAGAAAAAGGAAAATGAAAAGAAAATGACGTGTGAAATATAACAGTCCAGAAATGCGCCCATACTCACTTCTGGATTAAATAAATTACTGTAAATAATTTAAATACCTTGGAATCATTTAAACTCAATTAATTAAATCAGATTAGGCACACTAATAATCTTAATTACCTTAATTAATCTCAATTAATTCTTCAGGGTGTTACATAGTGTAACAACATAACATGTTAAGAACCCGATGGTTAAAGTAAAGAAAAAAAAAATTTACCCGCACATGAACGTAAATTAAAGAGACAATAGTCTAACAACGAATAATGGATTAGACTATAGCTTAGCCCATTAGTAGTAGTATAAGGCACGGCGACCGCGCCACGAGGGCGCGGGTCGCCACACACTACATAGCAGATATCTGGTCTTGTACACAACATGGCATACATAAGGCTTCCCACAGCCGAAGCGTAGGGATACTTTCTCATATCTTCTTCCTGTTGTGGGGTCTTAGGACATTGCTCCTTAGAAAGATGAATACCATGCCTAGAAGGCAAATTCCCTTTCTTGGAGTTTTGCATCGAATACCTAGACAACACTTTGTCTATATAAGATGCTTGTGGTAACGCCAAAAGCTTTTTCTTGCGATCTCGAATAATCTTGATCCCAAGAACATAGCTTGCTTGTCCCAAATCTTTCATTTGGAATTGGCTGGCTAACCACTCCTTTACATCTGTCATCATTCCCACATCATTCCCAATGAGTAGGATGTCATCGACGTAAAGAATTAAGAAGACCACTTTCTCTTCTTTCTTGTAATTGTAGACGCATGGTTCATCAATGTTTTGATCAAATCCATAAGACTTTATAGCCTCATCAAACCTGATGTTCCACGATCTAGAAGCCTGCTTCAGTCCATAAATGGACCTTTGTAGTTTGTAGACTTTCCGCTGTTGGCCTTCCACTATGTAACCCTCTGGCTGATCCATATAGATGGTTTCATCAAGATAGCCATTCAGAAAAGCTGTCTTGACGTCCATCCGCCATATCTCATAGTCAAAATATCTTTTGCAATGGCCGGAGTATCCGAATGGACTTAAGCATGGCTCTTGCGAGAAAGTTTCCTCATAGTCAACTCCCTCCTTTTGGGTATAACCCTTAGCCACTAGCCTTGCTTTAAAAGTCTCTACTTTTCCATCCGCTCCTCTCTTTCTCTTGAAGATCCACTTGCATCCAATGGGTTTTACCTTCGGGCAGATCTACAAGTTGCCAAACTGAGTTAGAGTGCATAGACTCCATCTCGAGTTTCATAGCTGCTTGCCATTCTTCCTTATCAGAATCATCCATCGCATCCTTAAAGGTCGATGGATCCTCCTTACCGTCATCAGCAGTGACGATTTGGGCTTCCCCGGTATAACGGTCGGGTAACGTGCTTACCCTCCCACTACGACGAGGTGCCGCTGGAGTCTGATTAGGAACTGTGGTCTTTTCTCTGAGTGGTCCGACAACTCTTGTCGATTGTGGTCCGATCTCATCGGAAAGTAACTCTTCTAATACTATCTTACTTCTGGGCTTGAAATCTATCATATAGTCATGCTCCAGAAATGTGGCATTTGTCGATACAAACACCTTTTGATCTGCTTGACTATAAAACAGTCCTCCTCTTGTCCCTTGTGGGTATCCCATAAAAATGCATACTTCTGACCTTGGTTCCAACTTCCCGGTGTTTTGCCTCAGCACGTGTGCTAGACTCCCCCATATGCGAATGTGTCTCAAACTAGGTTTTTGACCATTCCACAACTCTAGGGGTGTCTTAGGTATAGATTTAGATGGAACTAGATTCAGAATATACATAGCGATTTTTAGGGCATAACCCCAAAAAGAAGTAGGCAGTGAAGAATAGCTCAACATTGATCTTATCATGTCGAGCATAGTCCGATTTCTCCTTTCGGCCACACCATTCTGCTGTGGTGTACCGGGTGCAGTCAATTGGGATACCACACCTTCTTCAATCAAGAAATCTCGGAACTCCTGGTCCAGGTATTCACTCCCTCGATCTGATTGAAGTGTCTTGATTGGTTTACCTAATTGTTTTTCAACTTCTGCTCGGAATTCTCTAAACTTTCCAAAAGTTTCAGATTTCCGTTGCATCAGGTAAACATAACCATATCTTGAATAGTCGTCAATAAAGATGACATAATATTCGTAACCTCCTCTAGCTTGGACGTTTAACGGTCCACATACATCTGAATGTATCAGCTGTAGGGGTTCTGTAGCTCTTACTCCTTTTGTTGTAAAAGGTCTCTTGGTCATCTTACCTTCCAAACAAGATTCACAGACTGGAAGCTCGCCAATTTTTAGCTCACGCAAAGGACCATCCTTTACCAGTCTTTCAATCCTATTTAGGTTAATGTGACCAAGTCTAAGGTGCCACAGATATGTGTTATTTTCGTGAGAAATCTTTTGCTTTTTATTCTTAGGTTCGGCAACTCTGAACATTTCAGTATTAAGCAGTGAGTTAGGTATTGTTTTTTATACAATATAAACCATCATCAGACGTCCGAACAAATATTTAAACCATTTCGAGAAATATGAACAAATTCATTATCAAAATAAACTTTAAATAATTGTTCAAATAATTTGGCCACAAAAATCAAATTTCTGCGAATATGTCGGAATAAAATAAACATTGTTCAAAACTAAAAATTTATTTTCCCTAAAACGAAGTCTAACTTCTCCCAATGCTTTTGCCGAAACTCTTGCGCCATTGCCTACTTTCATCGTGTAGTCCCCATCGGCTAACTCAGTGTAAGAACTAAGACTTTGCAAAGAAAAACAAACATGATTAGTTGCTCCCGAATCAATTATCCAGGCTGAGGTATCACCCTCTACTAAACATGTTTCAAGAACTAGTAAATCTGATTTAGCTTGTTCTTTTTTCTCATTCGCTTTTCCCTGGTTCCGGTTTTTCCTTTTGTTTTTACCAGAACTTCTTGCAACTACAACATTTGCTTCTCCTCCCCTTCTTTTGTTGGTGGATTCGAAGTTTTGCAGATCATTCATGAGTTCAGTGAGATTGCACTTCTTTTTGTTCATAACAAAGTTGTTCACGAACTGATGAAAGTCAGGGGATAGGCTTTCCAGGATGATGCCAACTTGGGTGGCTTCATCGATTCTGGCACCATTGATCTCCGCATCGTGGAGGTGATCAATCATGTTCAAAACATGTGCCTTGACTGAAGAACCTTTCTTCATCTTATCGTTCATGAAAGCCCTTACGGCATCCAAACGAGCCTTCGGAAGGAAGGAGCGCGAACATGGCTTCTAGAGACTCCATTATCTCATAAGCGGTCTCCATCTCCTCATGCTTCTTGCGGAATTATCACTCATCTTGGCCAAAGCATAAAGCACTTTGCTTTATTGTTGGCCTTGATCCAGCGATCAAAAGGCTCCCTTGCGGTTTTGGATGTAGTTGCCGCGGGTTCAGGAGGACATTCCTCTGCTAGGACAAACTTATAGTCTTCGCAGACCAATAGTATGTTCATGTTACTTTTCCACTTAGCATAATTATCACCGTCTAATTTTTCAGTCGCTAGTAGTGTGATAATGGGATTCGACATATTGCTGGAAATAAATAGAATATTCATCTAATCAATTTATGTGCATGAATGTCAAGGCATGTTAATTTTGGCACAATTAAATATGATGCATGATGCACATGAAAATACATAAATCATGTTTTAATTTTGGGTGCCAACGATAATTCAATTTACCACGAATATAGTGCCGCTGTAGGGTAGGTCAAAATATCACAAATTGAACCGAGACCTTCTCAATTAATAAATATAATCAAAATATCTCATATTTTCATATTTATCAACTACCGTTAATTTTGGTCAAAAATATAATCAACAATTTGATTATATCTCTATGAGTGTAACCCATCATTTCAGATTCTACAGACTTAACTCCTGAGTGCCGCTGTAGGGTAGGTCAAACCGGAAGTACATCCTTGAATCCTATCGCTAGGAAGTCAACCTTGTTATTGATCCGAAAGAACACTTTCCGTAGGGAGTGCGGAATCGGTGCCGCCGCGAAGCCCCTTTCGAATCTCACAGTGTTGAACTAATGATGGAGGCCAGTGGGTCGTATTGTCATACAACCCTCTCCCACTCATTATTTTGCAAATATGTATTTTGTTTGAAAAACATCTCATGATTTTCAAATCGAAAAAATAAACAATTTATTTTTCGGATATGTGAAATTCAAAAATTTAACTTTTAAATTTAATTTCACATGTAACATTATTTTTGCAAATCAATTTTGCAACTTAAATAAATTTAATCATATTAAATCGATTTTCAGCGCATGGTTCTTATTTTTATTTTATTTTTCTAAAACACTTTTATAATAAATAAAATAAATAATAACAATTGCGCGTGTATGCATGGCATGCACATATGAGTAGGCACATTATATCTACATGGCATGTTATATGCATGGACATATATAATATATAATTATCAACATAAAATATAAATATATGCAATCAACTATTGAGATGGATTTGACCGGGTCCCATGGAAAAATAAATTACAACTCAATCGAATCGAATAAATAAATAATTACAATAATTATATTCTTCCGTTACATCAACGGGTCTTCGATTCTTGAATTCTTTATTCTTCGGCTTCATTCTTTGTCTCCGGGTTGGATTTCACCTTCCTTGGGATCCGGAACTTTTCTGGGCTCGTCGGCACGCTTTACGAGGGTTTCAGAAACCTTCGGCCCCCGAGGGGTCAAACCGAACTTGGGCTGCTAAGCCTTGTTGGGCCGCGGCCTGGCCAGCGTTGGAGTTGCGGCCTGGCCTGGCCGCTGGGGGCGGCCTGGACGCACTTGGGCGCATCTTGGCGTGCCTGGGCGCGTCCTGGGACGCGCTGGGCCACGCCCCTGGCCGCGCTGGGCCGCGGCCGGGGACGCACGGTCTGGGCGCGATTCTGGATATTTTCGGGCACTTTTTCTGGGCTTCTTTGAAGGCTTCAAACATGATCTTCAAGGCCTCCTTCTTGATTTAAAATCAAAAACCCTAACTCTACCCAAATCTTAGAATTACAATAATTCTAATACCGAATTAAATTACAAATAATTTATTAACGAATGAATATAACCGATCCATGGAACCATATAATTAACGACCAAATCCATCATCCATACATTCATCATCATGAATAAAAATAAACATCCATAAATGCAAGTGCCTACTCATCACATACATACATATTTAAATATCACATATTTAATATTGATTACGATTATCAAACAATCGAAGCAAAAATTAATATCGTCTATAGACCGCTCTGATACCAATTGTTAGTTGCTGAATCGAATTCGGTGGCGGAAACGCAGCGGAATAGCGGATCGTGTATAACAAAAATTTTCATAAAACTTTTGAGATACTCTATAGATTATATTAATTTATGCACCAATAAATTAATCTCATTAATTTATAAGATTCAAGGATCAACCGAAAAAATACCTTGTAGCTGACTCGGATGATATCTTGATTTTCTTTGACCACGAACAGTCCTAGCTCCAAGCTTTTGTGTTTAGAACACCAAAGTCTACCACGTCAATTCCTTGATTCCACGTAGATGTGTGTGTGGGCACACGTGAGACAAAACGGTTTCTAACACACTTGAATTTCCACAAACACCAAC
The DNA here is from genome assembly GCA_012066045.3 of Morus alba. Lineage (NCBI taxonomy): Eukaryota > Viridiplantae > Streptophyta > Magnoliopsida > Rosales > Moraceae > Morus > Morus alba. The sequence goes on from CP050224.2 coordinate 20,429,345, forward strand.
GCATGCATGATGTGGAATTTTTGGAGAGAAAAATTTTCACTCTCTTTTTTTGCTATATGAGAATTCCGGCCACACACTTTCTCTAGGGCTGAAAGTGTTTCAAAAAATTGTCCTACAATTTTTCATTTATCTCATATTTAAAGAGAAGAAGTCAAACTTGAAAATAGGATCAAATCCTTATCTCCAATTTTTGAATTTGGAACAAAAAATTCCTTCCCCTTATCTCTTAGGTGGCCGGCCACACACTAGGGTTTTATCCCTATGTGTGGCGCCTAAACAGGATAGGGAAGGAGAAGATATTTTATCCTTTATCCAGTAGTCCAATTTTAATTCAGATTCAAATTCGAATTTAAGTCAAACTTAAATTAATTTGAATTCTAAATTGAATAACTTATCAAATAAGTTTAAATGGATAAATCTAGATATGTTCAAATTCAAATTTAAATAATCTCATTATTTAAATAACAATTAATTCTCAATTAATTATTTCTTGAGTATTTAATTTTAGAATTCCGTAATTCTAAAATTCCCATTTTGCCCCTTTGTGTCCGGTAGAATTACAAGGACGACGCGGGGACTAATGGACCTATAATTCTGAGCTCCAATAAAATTAATAATTAATTAAACACTTTAATTAATTAATTAATTCTATTAATTCAATAGTTACTCCACTATAAACTTGGAATTGCACTCTCGGAATTATAGACATTAATTACTTCTAAACTGTGAAGTGTCCATTTGATATAGTCATTGCATATAGATCGATCCTCCATAAATAATTCATAATTAGAGTCGTAGAATCCGTTAACCTCTCTAATTACATCTTTATCCTTGAGTACCATTGATTCTCTAATGGATAGTGATTCATAAAACACATTCATAAACCAGAGTGCTCTTACTAATCCAAGTACCGAATCAACACTCAAGAGAATTATTTATCTGCTTCTTTCTCAAGAAGGAATGGATTCCATCTCGTATAATAACATTCCCAGCTACCTATTTCATTATGTCTCCAAAATACAAGGAATAGGATTCAGGGTCTCGGAATCCGGACCGAGTAAATCAAAAGACATAAATCCATAAATAGGAGTTTGTTAAGAACTCAGGATTAAGATCATTCTATAGATGACCATCGGTAGACTCAATTAGAATTTTTATGCTTAACGGAAATTATTAAAAATTCATATTGTGTCTTCGTCCATGTTCCACATAATCTCATTATGCGAAATACACTCATTCAATATCTCCCCATATTAATAGTGCGGATAACACCATTCCATTCTGAATGGGAATGACATGTATTAATAATGTTTTTATTAAAGATTCCGAACTTTAATTAAATTCATTGTGAACAATTACTTTTGATTATTATCCTTAAACATTATCCTCTCGTATATAACACTTATATACCATGTTTAAGGTTACATAAATAATCAAGGAATTTTATTTGATATTCATAAATATATGCACATAAAATGATGAATAAACTATTTTATTAAATAAATAATAAATATCCTTTACATCTCATACTTTCAGGACACTATTCCCAACAAAATACTCATAGCATAATCATAGCAAGGTTACATCAAGTCCCCTAGCATAAAAATCTAGCAACCCATCAATGTAAACTCAAACCTATTAAAAATTAAACAAAACTAAAAGTACATGATGAATCTGTTAGAACTGTGTCCATAAAGTGGGATGTAATTTGTTATTTATGAAATGATAAATGTCAGACATTATTGTTTTTGCTGATTTTATAAAATGAAATAAAGTTATGTTTTGACACATACTTAAGAGTGTTAGTGATATTGCTTAGTCCATAGACTGTTACCAACGAAAGAAGAGTCAGGGGAGCCCTGCCGGACAAACTCTTCTGATACAGTTTAAAATAGATATTCTCAGTCTTAGGATTGATTGGGCAATCGAATCCGATTATGACTGTTAGATCGAACCATGTGATGCTGGTCTCGAGACATGGGAGTTGGACTTTGTGGTTGATCTAGACATGCTCGCAACATGTTGAATAGACCATGTGACTGATTAGATTAGAGTAAAAACCGTTTACAGAACTCTAAACCTAATTATCACAACTTAAGTATATTTGTGTAATTATCTTAATCCTAAAGTGAATGCATAGCTCAACTTAATATCTCATCATCTTTGATTCACCAATGAGATTAATTCACAGTTTTTGAACGACATCTCGGTCATTGGGATCATGACATTATTGAGTTGGAGTTATGTGATTCACAGATATGGAATTCGTAAGAAATAATATCACCTCATGCTTTATTGACGGGTGTGTGAATAAATAAACCAGGCCTGGTATTCAATGATGATATTCATTGATTAAGACATCATGACATGTGCAAGACATCTTACGAACATGTGTCTTTCTTATTCACAGTCATATAAAGGAGTTGAGGAAATAATGATTGGAATGGTAAAACGGTAATATTATATACCATTCTGATCATTGATATTTACGAAGGATAATAATGCATTTACACTATGGACCGTGTGATAAATTGTATCAACACCATTAGAAAAAATAGTGCACATGAATCGAGAGATTATTCGGCATCAAACTTTTAGTGGAGTTGTGCGATGTCGGAATTAAATATGTCGATAACTTATCGGGATAAGTTAGTCGAATATTGTAATTCCATAGCTTTGTTCATGTGGGTCCATTCGGTCTCAAGGCTAGCTCTGATAAATGGGAAAATAGAAACTGATGTTTTGTTATATAATTATGTTTAAAATTCATTATGTTATTTTTCATTTATTTGATAATTGAAAAATAAAAGGAATGAATTTTGAATTTCGAAATTAATAGAGATTAATTTAAAATTCAAAATAAAATTTAAACATGATTTTATTTGGCAACTAATGGAAAGAGAAAGTTGATATATTATTTTTGGGAAAATTCGAAATCCCTTGCCATAAGAGGATTTGAATTTTGCTCCAAAATGGGAAGGAAAATTCGGAAATCCCTAGCCATGTAGGGATTTTCGGATTTTAATCTAAGGGTGAAGGGGAAATTCGAAAATCCCATCTAGGGTTTGAGTTTTTTAATTTCCTCCTACATAAGGATATTTATTGAAAACCCTAACAATGAGTTTTTGAGAAAAAAAAATATATCACACACTTTTCTCTCCTAGGGTGGCCAGATTTTAGAGACAAAATAGAAGGAAAATTGTTTCCTTAGGTTTTTGAAAAAGTGCCCACTCTCTCATCCCAAATACCATAGAGTCATAGCCTTGAATCAACGAATGGTTTTTGGTGTGATCGTGCCGATAAATCAACGATCTTGTTTCACGGCAATTCTCCATCTCGAAACGTGAGATAGTGAGACAAGATCCTTGCGGTCATTTATTTCAATCGTCACAAAGGTATGTGTATTATTCTAATCCTTTGTCTCTAAACATAAATCATGCATGTATCTATCGTTGTGGTTTACGTTTAATTTGGAATTAAATGGGTATGATAAAATTTTTGAAATTCCGCCTACAATGTTGTTGTTGTTCAAATGATTTTTCATCTATAAATCACAACAAGATCCTACAGAATCCACAAAAATAGAGAAAATACTAGGTTTAAGAACAAGAGAAGGAAAGAGGAAGAAAAATAAAACTCAATGTAGTGTAGCTTCCAATCCCCAAGAGCTTTCTCCTCTGAGAGCTTCCTCCAAAAACTATGGTTTTTCTTTTGTCTTCTGTGTTGTTTGCTCTCCCCAACCCTCCCTTCCTCTTTTTCTCGGGTTTAGCATTTTTTACGACAGAAAGAATGCGCAGCACGAGGAACGTGAGAGGGGAGTGTGCAGGTTGTCAGGGCGCGAGTGCGCGCTAGCATGTGGAGCGTGCGCTGGTGTATGGGGCACATGCGAGCGTGTGCCTGGAATCACGCAGGCACGCGCTGATGTGTGTGGAGCGCACGCGGGTGCGCGCTGGTGTGTGGGGCGCGTAAGGGCACATAGCTTCGGACGGTACAAGCGCACGCCCCATTCTGACTTGGCTTCACTGATGTGGGGGCGCAGGCTCTTTTTGATGTTTTCTTGATTTTCATCTCCTTTTCTTCCAAGTGATCCAATTTTTCTTTGTTTACCTGAATTACGCACAAACATATTAAAACAACCTAAAACCTTGAAAATATTACAAATTATCCAATTTCAGGACATTAAATATGTGAGTTAAAACTCACTTATCACTTCGCCTGGAGGGGTTTAATACATTTAAAACAAGAAAAGTGAGCAGAAAGCCCATTAGGATATAATTTTATAAAACATTGTAAATAAAGGTACTTACGGTCTAAAGACATGCACTTAGAACCAATCATCCTTTTTAGAAAAAGGAAATACTCACATAGTAGTACTAAAATATCTATATAATGAAAATATGTAGAGCCATAACACCACCGAGCAAGATGTAAACTGTACAGGTTTCTGGACCTATCCCCAAGGATACTATTCTGATATCCCAATTTCTATGGCCACCATGCATTTTATCTTTTCTTAAAATAATTCATTTTAAGAAATGATACTCTTTAAAATCTCATTTCAAAAATCATTGGAACCTCAATAGCATTATTCATGTTATTTCCTTTAAAATCATTTTTCTTTAAAAATGTTTTATTCCAAAACATTTTCACTGGCCAAAATCATTTAAAGTAAGGCTAACGAGGATATGGGCAAGAATATCCTACTCTCAGATATCAAACCTATGGCTATCTTCACATAGCCCTACGTTTGCTAGCCTTTGAAGCGCCAATTCTAATCGTGCAGCTAACTTCGTCATCAAAACCAACGATTTAGAGTTTAATCTTTTCCACTAAACATTCTTGTTTAATTATATACAATTTTATCATATTAGTGTGCCTTAACTTAAAACCAGGTTTCTAAACAATTCTTAATTCAAATCATGATTCTTTGGGAATTGAGATTTGTTCTGAAAAATTGAATGGGAACAAGGATTAATGTCGCTAATCCACTCATTTTGAGTTCTCAAATGAAGTTAGACCGGTTCTACATCGACTTTCTGGGTCAAAACAGGGCTTTTGAGCTGTTTGATGTTAGACCTTGTGTGAACCGATCGACGGTGACAGAGGAGTGTAACACCACCGGTCGGCCGGTGAAGTGACGACCGGTAGATCAGACCGGTCGACTGGTGGAGAAACTCTAGGGCCAAAAATGGTCGATCTGCGAAATCCTACAATTTCGGGTTCGATTTCAACATTTTCTCAAGAGAAATTTGTAAATCCAGGGTCCAATCAACAAATAGGGTTCAAAGAATCAAAACCCCCTAAATTTCATCAAAGTTTTATCAAAATCCATTCGAGAACAAATTTAAACCAAAAAATAGTAAACTCGACTAAAACTAGTTCCACACGGCAAGATCTGAAAATTGAAAGTGAGATTCAAAGAGTTTTTACCTCGATCTAGGCTTCGATGTTGAAAACTTCTTAGAAATATCCATTTTTGGTTCAAATCCGGCCCAAAATCCGCTTGAAGAGAGAGGAGACTTTGAGAGAGAGGGAGAGAAAGATGAATGAGAGGAAGGGAGAGAGAAAGATGAACACAAGAAGAGGAGAGAGAGAGAGAGAGAGCTCAGTGGGAGGGAAATAGAGGGAAGGAGAGAGAGAGAGATAGAGAGAGAGAGAGAGAGAGAGAGAGAGAGAGAGAGAGAGAGAGAGAGAGAGAGAGAGAGAGAGAGAGAGAGAGAGAGAGAGAGAGACGAGATAGAGAGAGAGGTGGAGAATGAGAGGGTAGTGAGGGAAAGAGAGAGGGAAGTAAGGAAAAGAAAAAAAAAACAAGCAGAAAATGGGGAAAAATAATAAGGAAAGACAAATGAAATCGTATCAGGAACAAATGAAGATTTATGACAATCAGGTAAAGATGTTAGAGTTGGTGTCTAGATTGCAGCCCAACATCCAATTACCTACGATTGCTCGTCTAGGACCAGTTAACCTAGATGCTCCTCTGCCTCCTTCAGATGATGACAGTCCTGATGATGACACTGTTGGCGATGCTGCAAACCTAGAGGAATAGTTTTGTATGATTTCTCACTTTATTTAGACTTTTATATTTTGTTGAACATTATATATGCACTTTATGTAGTATTCATAACATATTTTATAAATTTATTTAGATTTATTGTTTTTAATATTAATTTATATTTTACTTTTAATGTATCTTAATAAATTATATTTAGTATGTAATATAATAATGTTTAATTAAAATTATTAAAAAATTAATTAATTGCCATTTTAAAAAAAAATTGGAAAAAAAAAAAATTATTTCGTTTTTGCGACGACATCATTATACCTATCGTTGCAAAAAAAAAATCGACTATTTGTGACGACCTTTTGCGACGACATTTTAACTTGTCATCGCAAAAAATAAATATCGTCACAAATAATTTTATATCACGACAAATTAACCAACGGATTATTTGTGACGACAGTCGTCAAAAAATATAAATGTCGTCGCAAATGTATTTGTGACGATACTCTGTCGTCGCAAATAAAGTATTTGCGACTATTTTTTTGCGGCGACAAATTTGCGACGACGTGTCGTCGCAAATACTATTATTTGCAACGACATGTGGGTTTTTGCGACGACTTTTTGTCGTCACAAAAACCACTTTTTCTTGTAGTGAAATTAAAGTAAAAGGGGTGGAAGCATGGATTTTCACACACTTATGGGGTGAAATTATAAATACTAAAAGTAAGTTTAAAAGTTCTTGATTAATTAAGAAAAATCAAATTTAGGCACACTAATAAACCACAATTAGCATAATTAAACATGTTTAATTCTTGAGGGCTCTACATTATTCAATCTAGCAACTAACCATCCATGATTTACTTTATTGGGCTTGTTCTATTAATAAGACCAAATTTGGCGTAGAGATTTAATAAAGGCATTCTAATTTCTAGAGCGTCAAATTTTGGAATTGAGCGATATTGCTTGAACTAATGCGGGCATTGGACCTGTACATAATATTCACAATTCTAAGGGTCTAATACATTTGACTCTAAGGAATAGGATTCAGGATCTCAGAATCCGTAACGAGTAAATTAAAAGACACAAATTCATAAATAAGACTCGTTTAGAATTTCTTTTCTTAACGAAATTTATCAAAAATTTATATTGTGTCTATGTCTCTATTCCACATAATCTCATTATGCGTAATACATGTATTCAATATCTAGCCATATTAACAGTGCGGATAACACTGTTTCATTCTAAATGAAAATGACTTGTATTTGTAATGTTTTAATTTAAGATTTTGATCTTTAATTAAATTCATTATGAACATCGTTTTGATTACTATCCTTAAATATTATCCTCTCGCATATAACACTTATATACACTATTTAAGGTCACATAAATAATCATAGAATTTTCATTGATATTCATAAAATATTCATTAATATATGTATAAAAAAATATTAAGTAAACTCTTTTATTAAAAAGATAATAAATATTATAATATATCTCATACTTTTTGGACACCATTCCTAATAGGATTGACGAAACTTGCCACTCTTCTAACAGCTTTGACCCGGAAGGATAAGAAATATGAATGGGCTGCTAAGTGTGAGAAAAGCTTTTAGGACTTGAAAAAGTAATGCTCACTACTGCTCCGATCGTCGTGATCCCAATTGATGAAGAGGAGTTTGATATCTAGAGCGACGCCTCGAAACAAGGATTAGGAGACGTCTCGAAACAAGGGTTAGGAGCTGTGCTAATGCAAAAAGGCAAGATAGTGGCTTATGTTTAACGACAGTTGAAGGAGCATGAGAAGAAGTACAACACTAATATGATCCTAAAATTTATATTGTTGTTGTAAATCTAAATATTCTTTTGATTTTTGTTTCAGCTTTTTCTTTCTTTCTGTCCTTCTTTCTTTTTTTCTTTTTATAAACATGTTTTCTAATAGAGCCTAAAAAAAATTGGTTAGAATCCTCGGGAAAAACCTTAATTTTTAATAAATAATTTCCTTACAATAAAAAACAGAGAGAGAAGACATTTCAATAAAAGAAAAAGAAAAAAGAAAGAGATGTAACATAAATAATAATAATAATAATAATAATAATAATAATAATAATAATAATAATAATAATAATAAAGAAATCCTGGGGAAACAGTTGCTTTTTTTTTCCTTTCCGAAATTTATACTAACCTTTAAATTATGCCAAGACTTTGTTTTATTAGGTGGAGAGTTTGTTTTATTAGTTGTGGAGGGCACTACAATTAACAAATAACCATACACCAAAAATTAAAGAAGAAAAATCGTGAAATACAGAGAAAAATAACAATTAAAAAGGTACAATATATATATATATATAAGTTTTTAATGGTTATATTCTTATTAAGAAATTTAATGACATTGCGCGCAATGACGAAGCTAGGGGGGTCAGGGGCCAGGCGGTCATGACCCCTAACTTTTTTTTTTACTTTTTTTCATATAGTGGTTTTGTTGGTAGCCGAATCGAATTCGGATGCGGAAGCGTGGGGGAGAGGCGGATCGTGTATAACAAAAATTTTCATAAAACCTTTGAGATACTCTATAGATTATATTAATTTATGCACGAATAAATTAATATCATTAATTCATTTATTAAGAACTCAATTAGAAAAAATACCTGGAGGCCGACTCGGTTGATAACTTGAGTTCTTTGACCTCAAACAATCCTTGCTCCAAAGATTTTCTGTTTAGAAAACCATTGTCTTCCACGTCAATTCCTAGAATCCACGAAGACGTGTGTGTGGGCACACATGAGACAAAATAGATCACAACAAACACTTGAATTTCCACAAACACCAACGCATGCACGATGTGGAATTTTTGGAGAAAAATTTTTTCCTTCCTCTCTACTTGGAGAATTTCGGCCAGCACTAACAATTAGGGCTGAAAAATTGTTTCAAAAATTGTTTTTTTACAATTTTCTATCATTCTCATATTTAAAGAGTAGAAGTCAAACTTCAAAAAGGAATCAAATCTCTATCTCTAAGACAATGCTTGTTAATTATCTCCTATTTGAATTTGGAACAAAAGCTCCTCTTATCCTTATCCATTATGGCCGGCCACCTTAGGGGGATTTTATCCATGTGTAGGCGCCAATATCCATTAGGGAAGGAAGAGAAAATCATCCTTTATCCTGTAGTCCAATTTTGACTCAAATTCAAATTCCAATTTAAGTCAAACTTAAATTAATTTGAATTCTAAATTGAACAACTTATCAAATACGTTTAAATGGATAAATCTAGATGTGTTCAAATTCAAATTTAAATAATCACATTATTTAAATCATAATTAATTCTCAATTAATTATTTTCAAGTTTTTAATTTTAGAATTCCGTAATTTTAAAATTCCCACTTTGCCCTTTGTGTCTGACAGAATTACTAGGACGACGCGAGGACTAATGGACCTATAATCCTGAGCACCAATAAAATTAATAATCAATTAAACACTTTAATTAATTAATTAATTCTATTAATTCCAATAGCTACTCCACTATAAACATAGAATTGTACTCTCGAAATTATAGATATAAATTACTTCTAAACTGTGAAGTGTCCATTCGATATAGTCATTGCATATAGATCAATCCTCCATAAATAATTCATAATTAGAGCCAGGAAAAATCCGTTAACCTCTCTAATTACTTCTTTATCCTTGAGTACCATTGATTCTCTAATGCACAGTGATTCATAACACACATTCATGAATCGGAGATCCTATTGGTCCAAGTACCGAATCAACCCTCAAGAGAATTATTTATCTACTTCTTTCTCAAGAAGGAATGGATTCCATCTCGTATAATAACATTCCTAGCTACCTACTTCATCATGTCTCCAAAATATAAGGAATAGGATTCAGGATCTCAGAATCCGTAATGAGTAAATTAAAAGACACAAATCCATAAATAAGACACGATTAGAATTTCTTTACTTAACGAAATTTATCAAAAATTCATATTGTGTCTATGTTTCTATTCCACATAATCTCATTATGCGTAATACACTTATTCAATATCTAGCCATATTAATAGTGCGGATAACATTGTTCCATTCTAAATGAAAATGACTTGTATTACTAATGTTTTAATTTAAGATTTTGATCTTTAATTAAATTCATTATGAACATTGTTTTGATTACTATCCTTAAATATTATCCTCTCGCATATAACACTTATATACACTATTTAAGGTCACATAAATAATCATAGAATTTTTATTGATATTCATAAAATATTTATTAATATATGTATAAAAAATATTAAATAAACTCTTTTATTAAATAAATAATAAATATTATATTACATCTCGTACTTTTTGGACACCATTCCTAAGAGGATTCGTAAAACTTGCCACTCTTCTAACAGCTTTGACCCGGAAGGATAAGAAATATGAATGGGCTGCTAAGTGTGAGAAACGCTTTTAGGACTTGAAAATGTAATGCTCACTACTGCTCCAATCGTCATGATCCCAATTGATGAAGAGGAGTTTGATATCTAGAGCGACGCCTCAAAACAAGGATTAGGAGATGCCTCGAAACAAGGGTTAGGAGCTGTTCTAATGCGAAAAGGCAAGATAGTGGCTTATGTTTAACGATAGTTGAAGGAGCATGAGAAGAAGTACAACACTAATATGATCCTAAAATATATATTGTTGTTGTAAATCTGAATATTCTTTTGATTTTTGTTTCAGCTTTTTCTTTCTTTCTGTCCTTCTTTCTTTTTTTCTTTTTATAAACATGTTTTCAAATAGAGCCTAAAAAAAATTGGTTAGAATCCTAGGGAAATTCCTTAATTTTTAATAAATAATTTCCTTAAAATAAAAAAGAGAGAGAGAAAACATTTCAATAAAAAAAGAAAAAAGAAAGAGATGTAAATAAATAATAATAATAATAATAATAATAATAATAATAATAATAATAATAATAATAATAATAGTATTGATCTTAATATTAATATTAATATTAATATTAATATTAGTAATAATAATAATAATAGTAATAATAATAATAATACTAATAAGTTACTTCTAAATTTTGAAGTGTCCAGTTGATATAGTCACTGCATATAGATCAATCCTCCATAAATAATTCATAATTAGAGCCAGGAAAAATCCGTTAACCTCTCTAATTACTTCTTTATCCTTGAGTACCATTGATTCTCTAATGGACAGTGATTCATAAAACACATTCATGAATCGGAGCTCCTACTGGTCCAAGTACCGAATCAACCCTCAAGAAAATTATTTATCTACTTCTTTCTCAAGAAGGAATGGATTCCATCTCATATAATAACATTCTCAGCTACCTACTTCATCATGTCTCCGTACTGAGTAAATTAAAAGACACAAATCCATAAATAGGAGTTTGTTAAGAACTCAGGATTAAGATCATTCTGTATATGACCATCAATAGACTCAATTAGAATTTCTATACTTAACGGAAATTATTAGAAATTCATATTGTGTCTGTGTTTTTGTTCCAAATAATCTCATTATGCGAAATACACTCATTCAATATCTCGCCATATTAACAGTGTGGATAACACCATTCCATTCTAAATGGGAATGACATGTATTAATAATGTTTTAATTAAAGATCCCAAACTTTAATTAAATTCATTATGAACATTACTTTTGGATTATTATCCTTAAACATTATCCTCTCGTATATAACACTTATATACAATGTTTAAGGTCACATAAATAATCATGAAATTTTCATTGATATTCATAAAATATTCATAAATATATGCACATAAAATAATGAATAAACTCTTTTATTAAATAAATAATAAATATCCTATTACATCTCATGCTTTTAGGACACTATTCCCAACAATCTCCCACTTGTCCTAAAGCAGGCCCAATATGTCTCCAGACTTGAAACTTTCTAGGTGTCTATGACTAATCTTTGTCTCGAACAACTTCCAGATCTGTTAAGAATTTTCTAGAGTCAGGTTGCTTTCTTTTGCTGCTTCACAAGTGATTACGCCCAAACGTGTACAAAAACAAGCGGTCAATTGTAGTACAATTTGAACGGTCGATCCCACGAGGAAGTGTTAAATTGAACAAGATATGATTAGCAAATAAAAAGCGTTAGGAAAGTAAGCAATCAAACAAAGAAAAATGAATGAGTGTTTTTGATATTTTTTTAACAATTTAAAATAAAGAAAATTCAATAATAAAAAGTGGTAAGGCTTTGAGAATCCTCCATATGCTTTGTTCACCTATTTGGATTTTGATTCATGAATTGACTCAATTGAAAGTTTCACATCCCAAACAATCAATCGGAAAATAAATATTTGAAAAACATATGAATTAAAAATGTATTCGAGTAAATAAAATTCTAACGTTTAAAATTAGGAAAAATTATCTTATGAGAAATCCAAGAGCGACAATATACCGTTAATAATGCAAAGTAAAAAGATTACTAAATCTAAGAGCGACAATATACCGTTGGCAATAATGCAAAGAAAAGACTACTCATAAAATTATCTTGATCAATATATAATATAATGCAACAATCACATAAAAAAAGAGCATGACTAGATTTATATGAGAGTTGATAATAAAATATATTGATAAGAAGAAGAAATATGATAAAAGAAAATTATTTACTCAAATGTATAAAACTTACAAACCATTGGAGAATTGAAAATCCAAATAAATTCACTACACATATAGGATCATCTCAAGCCTCACCTAAATACTCTAGCCTAACTTGTACATAATTCCCATAAAATTCTAAAAAGAAAATATGAGAATAAGAACAAGAAAATATGTGAGAATTTAGGCTCCCAAAAAATCTTACTCTCATCACCTTGATAATGATCCTATTTATAGAAATTTGGGTGTGTTAAGAGTGTAAAAACCGGATCCTTAATCGTGGAGAAAATTCATCACGTTCTGAAGAGTGGGACACGTGTCGGTTGGCCATTCGTGCACGGGAGGAGAAATGCTGCAGAGGGCTGACGAAGTGGGACACGTGGCGCTCTCTGATTGGCAGAATTCTGTGCATGGGACGACGTGCTGCAGAAGGCTGACGAAGTGGGACACGTGGCGAGCTCTGATTGGCGGGATTCTGTGCATGGGACCCACGCGGAGAGGAATGAGGATCCGGATGACGCGCGCGTGGAGGAAACTCGCGCGGAGGAAGCAGCGTGCGCGCCAAGCGCGCGTATCCGGGGGAGAAGGCGGACACATGGCGTGAGCTGACTGGCGGGAGCTGGAACGCGGGACCTACGCGGAAGACAGAGAAAATGCGGGTGACGCGCGCGTGGAGGAGACTCGCCCGGGGAGTGGACGGTGCGCGCCAGGCGCGCGTCTACGAGGGGACAACTGGGCCCCACGCCTGCGCTGCAGCAGTGCTCGACACGTGGCATGCTCGGCTCGCGGGTTCTCGGCTTGGCTCGCGGCTTGTCGGCTCGGCTCAGGGATTTGATGGGCTGATGGGCTTTGGGCCGAATTGGGCTTTTCTTGGGCTCAACTTTTGGGTTTTGCTTGGTAAACTAGCCCAAATCCAATTGTTTTCTTCAAAAACCTGAAAAATAAAATAAATCCAATCAAAATTAAATCCTCTAAATTTAGGAATATTTAAAATTAAAATCACCAATTTGATAAAATAATTTGACAATTATGAACATTAAAAGTGCAAATTTGTGCACTTATCAACAAGCTTCTTCACATTAACTCTTAATGATAAAATTAGCAATCACACTTTGCCAACAACCTTTCTTGTCATGACTCCTTCACCTAGTGTGAACACAGACTTGGATGTTAACTCTCAAAATCCACGTATGAGTCATAGTCAAAGTCCAGGTATCCAGTGAAAGACAACTCTGTCACTGACTAAACTATCTTATAGTTTCTTTATTTTCCTTATATACTTAAGGATACACTACATGAGTGCTCAATGATCAAATCTTGAGTTCAACTGACAACAACTAACTACTCCCATTGAACATCATATATTCGGGCTTGTAAAGAATAAGAACATCTTCTTTTCTTTCAGTTGAAACATCTTGGTTTTGATCAAATCCATAAGACTTAATAGCCTTATCAAACCTGATATTCCATGATCTAGAAGTTTCCTTCAATCCATAAATGGATCTCTACAATTTGTAGACTTTATGCTCTAGGCCTTTCTCTATGTAACCCTCTGGCTGATCGATATAGATTGTTCCCTCAAGATAGCCATTCAGAAAAGCTATCTTGACATCCATCTACCATATCTCATATTCAAAATATGTTGTTATGGATAAGAGTATTTGGATGGACTTAAGCATGGCATCGGTGAGAGAGTTTCCTCCTAGTTAACTCCCTCTTTGTGGGTGTAACCCTTAACCTCTAGACATGCTTTATAAGTCTCTACTTTTCCATCCGCTTATCTATTCTCTTGAAGATCCACTAGCATCCAATGGGTTTTACCCCTTCGGGTAGATCTACAAGTTGCCAGACTGAGTTGGAGTACATGGACTCCAGCTCGAGTTTCATAGATACTTCCCACTTTTCCGTATCAAATCATCCATCGTAGCCTTACAGGTCAACGAATCCTCTTTATCATAATCAGCAGTGACAACATGTGTTTCCTCAGTATACCGGTTAGGTACCTTGCTTACCCTCCCGCTACAACGAGGTGCCACTAGAGTTTGATTAGGAATCGTGGTCTTACTTCTTAGCATTCCAACAACTCTTGTCGGTTGTGGTCCAATCTTATTGGAAAGTAACTTTTTCAGAACTGCTTTGCTTCTGGGCTTGATAGCTATCATATAGTCATGCTCCAGTAATGTGGCATTTGTCGATACAAATACCTTTGATTCTTATGACTATATAAAATAATCATTCTTTTGTCCCCATTGCATATCCCACAAACATGCATATTTATGATCTTCGTTCCCAACTTCCTAGTCTATTGTTTCATCACATGAGCCGGACACCCCCATATGCGAATATGCTTCAAAACTGATTTTCGACCATTCCACAACTCTAGGGGTGTCTTTGGTACAGACTTAGATGGTACTAGATTCAAAATATACACGGCGCTTCTTAGGGCATAACCCTAGAATGAAGCAGGAAGTGAAGAATAACTCAACATTGATCTTATCATGTCGAACAAAGTCTAATTTCTCATTTTGGCTACACCATTCTGCTGTGGTGTACCGGGCATAGTCAATTGGGATACCACACCTTCTTCAATCAATAAATCCTAAAATTCTTAGTCCAGGTATTCATCCCCTCAATCTAATTGAAGTGTCTTCATTATTTTACCTAACTATTTTTCAACTTCTGCACGGAATTCTCTAAACTTCCTAAAAGTTTCAGATTTCCATTGCACTATGTAAACATAACCATATCTTGAATAATCATCAATAAAAATGATGAAATATTCGTAACCTCCTTTGTCTGGGATGTTTAACAGTCCACATACATCCGAATGTATTAGTTGAAGAGGTACTGTGGCTCTTTCTCCTTTTGACATGGAAGGCCCGTGGTCATTTTGCCTCCTAGACAAGATTCATAGGCTGGACGCTCACTAACTTTTAGTTCGCGTAAAGGACCATCATTTACTAGTATTTAAATCTTGTTTAGGCTAATGTGACCAAGTCTAAGATGCCACATATATGTGTTATTTATCGTGAGAGATCCTTTGCTCCTTATTCTTAGGTTCGGCAACTTTTGAACTTTTCAATATTTTGCAAAGTGAGCTGTGCATCGGTTTAAATAAAGTATAAACCATTTTCCAAATATCCGAACATATATTGGAACCATTCCAAAGATGTGGACTAGATTTTTATTTAAAGGCAATTGTTCAAATAATTTGGAATTAGAAATCAAATTTCTCTTTATGCTTGGAGGAAATAAACATTGTTCACCACAAGGTATTTCCAAAATTGAAGTCTAACTTCTCCCTTGCTTTTTTGCCAATATCCTCACGGTATTCCCACGTTCATCATGTAGTCCCGATGGCAAGTTCTTTGTAAGAACTAATATTTTGCAAAGAAAACCAAACATGATTAGTTGCTCCCGAATCAACTATCGGGGACGAGGAATCACCCTCTACTAAAAATGTTTCTAGAATTAGTAAATCTTATTTACTTTCATTCGTTTTCTTTGTTTAGGTGGAAACAATTTCTATTTAAGGGCTCAAACTTAATAAAGAGAACAAATATGAGCAGTAACTCCCGAATCTACTATCCAGGAATAAGGAATCACCATTTTACTAAACATGTTCTTAGAACTAGCAATCATATTTGCTTGGTTCTTTTCCTTTATTTTGGTAGAAACAACTTTCCTTTTGTCTTTTACTCAGGCACTCACAGTATTTAGCCAAGCCTTTTGTTGTATGGATTTCTAGATACGGTATATGATGACTGCATTATCTCATAAGTTGTCTCCATGCCTTCATGCTTCTTGTGAATTACCACGCACAACCCTAGCTAACAGTTAGCTACAGTGGTTTCGTTAGGGACAGGAGGACAATCCTTTATTTGGGACAAACTTATATTCAGTTAGCTATGGTATATCATGAATGTGAGTTGTTTTTGTTACTTTACCACTTCGCATAGTTTATCTCTAGTCGGTGTTTTGAGTTTTTGTATAGTGAGATTATAGAATTTGACATATTGCTAGAAATAAGTAGAATATTCCTCTAATCAATTTATGTGCATGAATATCAAAACATGTGAATTTCAGCACAATTAAATATGATGCATGATGCACATGAAAAATACATAAATCATATTTTAATTTTAGGTGCCAACGATAATCCAATTTTACCACAAATAAAGTGTACCTTTGGGTAGTCAAATTATTTGCTAATTGAACTGAGACTCCTCTCAGATAATAAATATAGTCAAAATATCTCATATTTTCATATTTATTAACTACCATTATTTTAGTCAAAATATAACCAACAAACTTTGATTATATCTTTATGAGTGTAAACCACCATTTCAGATCCCATAGACTTAACTCCGGATTGCTACCATTGGGCAATCAATTCAAAAATACATCCCGAAATCCTATCTCTAGGAAGCCAACCTTGTTATTGATCCGCAAGAACACTCTCCTTTAGGAGGGCGCGATTCAATGTCATTTGCAAAGCCCCTCTCTGGATCTCACGGTGTTGCGCTAACGGTGGAGACCAGTGGGTCGTATTGTCATACAACCCTCTCCCACTCATTATTTTGCAAATATAGATTTTATTTGAAAATCATATCATGTTTTTTCAATCCCGATAAATAAACAATTTATTTTTTAGATATGTGAAATTCTAAAATTTAACTCTTAAATTCAATTTCACATATGAAATTATTTTACAAATCAATTTTGCAACTTAAATCAATTTATGTTGGTTGCCAAATCGAATTCGGCGGTGGAAGCGTGGTAAACAGTGGATCATGTAAAACAAAAATTTTCATAAAACTTTTGACATACTCTATAGATTATATTAATTTATGCACGAATAAATTAATCACATTAATTTATATTATTCAAGGATCAACCGAAAAATACCTAGAAGCCGACTCGGATGATAACTTGAATTCTTTGACCACGAACAGTCCTTGCTCCAAGCTTTGTGTTTAGAATACCAAAGTCTTCCACGTCGATTCCTTGACTCCACGTAGACGTGTGTGTGGGCACACGTGAGACAAAATAGGTTTCTGAAACACTCGAATTTCTACAAACACCAACACATGCACGATGTGGAATTTTTTGGAGAAAAATTTTTTCTTCTCTTTGCTCCTCTATGAGAATTTCGGCCACACTCAATTAGAGCTGAATAATGTGTTCAAAAATTGTCTCCACAATTTTCTATCATTCTCATATTTAAATAGTAGAAGTCAAACTTCAAAACAAAATCAAATCCTTATCTCCAATTTTGAATTTTGAATAAAAAATCCCTTCCCCTTATCCTATTAGTGGCCGGCCACCCTCTTAGGGTTTATCCCTGTGTGTGGCACCAATTCTGATAGGGAAGGAAGATATTTTATCCTTTATCCAGTAATCCAATTTTAATTATGATTCAAATTTCAATTTAAGTCAAACTTAAATTAATTTGAATTCTAAATTGAACAACTTATCAAATAAGTTTAAATGGATAAATCTAGATGTGTTCAAATTCAAATTTAAATAATCACATTATTTAAATAATAATTAATTCTCAATTAATTATTTTCGAGTGTTTAATTTTAGAATTCCGTAATTCTAAAATTCCCATTTTGCCCTTTGTGTCTGGCAGAATTACTAGGATGACGCGAGGACTAATGGACCTATAATCCTGAGCTCCAATAAAATTAATAATCAATTAAACAATTTAATTAATTAATTAATTCTATTAATTCCAATAGTTACTCCACTATAAACTTGGAATTGCACTCTTGAAATTATAGATATAAATTACTTCTAAACTGTGAAGTGTCCTTTTGATATAGTCATTGCATATAGATCAATCCTCCATAAATAATTCATAATTAAAGCCAGGTAAAATCCAAACCGCTCTAATTACTTCTTTATCCTTGAGTACCATTGATTCTCTAATGGATAGTGATTCATAAAATGCATTCATGAATCGGAGCTCCTACTGGTCCAAGTACCAAATCAACCCTCAAGAGAATTATTTATCTACTTCTTTCTCAAGAAGGAATGGATTCCATCTCGTATAATAACATTCCCAACTACCTACTTCATCATGTCTCCAAAATACAAGGAATAGGATTCAGGGTCTCAGAATCCGTAGCGAGTAAATCAAAAGACACAAATCCATAAATAGGAGTTTGTTAAGAACTCAGGATTAAGATCATTCTCTATATGACCATCGATAGACTCCATTAGAATTTCTATACTTAACGGAAATTATTAGAAATTCATATTGTGTCTGTGTCCTTGTTCCACATAATCTCATTGTGCAAAATACACTCATTCAATATCTCGCCATATTAACAGTGTGGATAACACCATTCCATTCTAAATGGGAATGACATGTATTAATAATGTTTTAATTAAATATCTCAAACTTTAATTAATTTCATTATGAACATTGCTTTTTGATTATTATCCTTAAACATTATCCTCTTGTATATAACACTTATATACAATGTTTAGGGTCACATAAATAATGATGGAATTTTCATTGATATTCAAAAAATATTCATAAATATATGCACATAAAATAATGAATAAACTCTTTTATTAAATAAATAATAAATATCCTGTTACATCTCATGCTTCTAAGACACCATTCCCAATAGGTTTTAATTTTTTTATAGTAGGTGTGTTTATAAATTAGACTTAACCCACTTTTAAATTAATAGTTCTTTACATTTTATTTGACAACCATTTAATGAAAGGGTTATACTTAAATGTTTACTCATAACACTTTAAATATAAAAATTTCTATTATTTTGTTTCAAATATTCAATTTTATTAAGTCCATAGGCTTAGTGGCTTGTCCCAAAATCTAACAATTTTAATAGCACAATCAAAATACTAGCCCATGTATACTAAAAGTGATATTTTGTCAGTACTATAAGCATGCAAGGGAAGCAAACTTTTCAATTTTTTGATTATCAAATAAATATCTAGAGTACTATTATACTAGTAAATTATTACACTATTCAACCACGAAGCGACAGTATTAAAATGTATTTTCCATCAATTGAAGGTAATTTATATCCAATTTTTTTTTGTGGTAAATTAATACTCACCACCCGTGCTTGCAAGTTATAAGTTGTATCTAAACTTTTTTTTAATCTTTAACTCAACAAGTTGGTGCATGAAGGCTATATCTAAACTGTTTAAAAAATTAAAATCAAAGATTGAAAGAGTTTGAAAATTTGCTCTATTATTCAAGGGTATATATGATTTTGAGTAAATTGTATGAATTATCCTCAAACTCTTTAAAAGGTAAAAATTTAATTTCTAAATTTTTTTCGTACAAAACGAATCCTAAACTCTTCAACAGTGTGTAATGTAGTCCGCACCTCAATTTTCGTCCAAAATATAACGGCACATTGCGTTTCTGGCTCACATTAGCCCTTCTTTTGGTTGAAAAGATGAAAATACCCCTTGTAGCTGATACATTATTTTCTCTCTCTCTCTCTCCAAATACCAGAAACCTCATTAGCACCGGTCCTCTTGAGCTTTACTGTACAATTCCGCTGCTTTCGGCCCTAATCTCATTGCCAACTGTCGGTTACCGTCGCCGCCTTCGGTTACTTTTAATAGTTATGCATTTTAAAGGCATTGCCGTGAACGAAAGCTTTTACCCCAAAAAACCCCCGACCAACACGCTTTGCCCTTTTCTTCAAAAAAAAAAAATTTCCGTTTCAGTTTTCTTCCTTCCTAGTCCATCATAAATTACCGTCGGCCCTCGTTTCGTACCCTCTCGACGGTAGCAGTCAAACCCCACCCACCCAACCCAACTCTGCTTTTTCCGTCAACCGAGAAAACAATAAAGAAACCCAAACCCACAAAACGACACACCAATTACTCACCCACGTAGAGAAAGACAATCAGAGAAAGCGAAAATGCCCGTGTTTCTTTCCAATTTCCGGTTCTCATAATCCCCTTTTTGCTCAACCTAATTATTTCTCCAATATTCAGCTCTTCATCGGTATGTTTCTGATTTGGGTCTGATTCCTTTTTCTGTATCTATATATGTTTTTGGGGAATCTCTGGCGTTTGTTTAGGGTTCGGTCTTTTACATTTTTTAGTTAAAAGCAGTTTTGAGTCGAGATTTAAGTTATAAATTGACTTAAAGTTATAATTTAAATTTATATTTAGTTATGTACGTTTGAATTATAGTTTGAAATAAAAAAAAATTTTAAGTTTGTATTTGAGTGAGCCAAAATTTAAATTTGTATTTAGATAGTATTTTAATAAAAATTCAATGCAAATGAAAAATTTTAATATAGTATATGAGTGGAGTTTTATTTATTTTTTCGTTGTTAATACATAAAAAAATCACCTTAATCAAAATTAAAATGAAAAAATTATAATATTTTTAAAAATAGAAAAAATATTATTTATTAATTTGACTTCGAGTTTCTAATAGAGAGAGAGAGAGAGTAATGTATCAGCTACAAGGGTATTTTCATCTTTCCTGTCAAAAGAAGGGTTTACGTGAGCAAGAAATGCATTGTGCCATTATATTTTGTATGGAAATTGACATCAAGAACTACATTGGACCCTTTTAAAGAATTTGATGTTCGTTTCGTCAAAAAAAAATTTGAGGATCAAACTGTCACTTTTTAAAAAATTTGGGGACCATCCATATAATTTACTATTTTATTTTTCTTCTTCTCTTTTTTCTTTTTTCCCTTTATAATCTTAATTTTTTTTCTTTATATTTCAATGCTAATTTAAGAAAACTGTTTTCATTCATTACGCATTATTAATTGGTACTTCAAAGTTCAAACATATTTAGATTATTATTTTTATTTTTTTTTTATTCTTACTAACTAAGTTACTTCAGTTGAATTTAATACAAATTGTAAAATAGAAACTATAATTTTCTATTAAAAAAAGTTGGCACCATGATATATATGTTTATAGTTTACTAGATTTATAGGGTAGTTTATATGAGGTCTTAAAACTTGTTTTTAGTTCTGAATTACTATACTTCATTTGGAAGCTAGCAACTGATGCATTTTTTGAAAGAGAAAATATTCAAGATCAAACAATTAGAGAAGATGGGCAATCATCTATTCCAAATTTCGAAAATTTAGTTCCCAAGCATCCCAAAAATGTTCAAAGAATTTAAATTGAAAAATTAATATTGCCACTTTTCATATGACTAACAAATAGTGATATGTTTTTCTATTTAGATATAATAGTTTTTTAAAAGTATTTAGATACAATATTAATATTTTCATGTGTCAATATGTCTTGCATTAATTTAATAAATAAAAATGGTTATATATATACACACACATGTTAGTATAATCTTAATAATAAAAAACATTAGCCTTCTACTGATAAATCTTGATTTCGTCACTGATGATGTGATAAGAATTTAATTTTATTAGATAATATAATTGAGAAATTTATAAAATTTACCATTAAAAGTGTATAAGTCTAAATTTTTCTCTTTATTATTAATGAACTTATAGTTATTTAACTAAAAAAATTATTAATCAAGATTAAGTTATAAAAATTCTGATCCATACACTTTAGAAAATATTTATCTCCTTAATAACTTAAACATTACAATTAACAACTAACCATATACCAAATTAAATAAGAAAAATCGATAAATACAAAGAAAAATAACAATTAACACGGATCATATATATATATATAATAGCGGAAACATTGATACAGCC
Organism: Morus alba; assembly: GCA_012066045.3. Lineage (NCBI taxonomy): Eukaryota > Viridiplantae > Streptophyta > Magnoliopsida > Rosales > Moraceae > Morus > Morus alba. Next base: position 20,451,693 of record CP050224.2, read on the forward strand.
ATAAATTTATGCTGAGTCAGACAAAGAAAAAAAAAATAAAATAGAAAGAGAGAAAAAAATCCAGCGTCAGCCACAGCTGACGAATCAAAACCCACCATTATATTCCACAAGCTGATCATGATCTCTTCCACATATCCTTTTCCTCACTCGTATCTTATCTCCTCTTTCATTCTCTTCTTCCAAACCTCTCCACCACCATTACCCAAAAAACAAAACAAAACACAAAAAACACCCAAACGCAAGAAAAAACCAAATCATCTCTCTTTTCCTCTTTCTCTCTCTAGAAACTCTCTCACTCTCTCTCCTCAATGGCCACAAACACTCTCCACTCCATACCCCACAACCGCCACTCTCTCCTCAAACGCCACCACTCCTCAGACGCAGCTCCCTCTTTCTTTCTCAAACCCACCACCGTCCCGACAACCAAACCTACTTCTCTCTCCTCCTCCACCATCACATTTTCTCTCTCTCTAAACACCACCACTTCCTCCTCTTTCTCCGCCGCCGCTTCCTCGACCTCCTTCGACCTCCTCCGCAGCCATCTCGCCGCCGGCGACTTCCGACAGGCCGACGAGGAGACCCGCCGCCTCCTCATAGCCCTCGCCGGCGACGCCGCCCAGAAGCGCGGCTACGTCTTCTTCTCCGAAGTCCAGTACATCTCCGAATCCGACCTCAAAGCCGTCGACGAGCTCTGGAGAACCTTCAGCGACGGGAAATTTGGATACAGCGTCCAAAAGAAGATCTTCAACAAGGTAAACAACGACTTCACTAGATTCTTCATCAAAGTGGGGTGGATGAAGAAGCTCGATACCACCGAGGTCGAGCAGTACAACTACAGGTCGTTTCCGACGGAGTTCTTCTGGGAGATCGACGGCGATACTCCCGAGGGGCATCTGCCATTGACGAACGCTTTGAGAGGGACCCAGTTGCTCAAAAGTATTCTCGCTCACCCCGCCTTTAACGACGTCCTTGAAGAAAAAGAAGAAGAAGAAGAAGACGAAAGGGTTGTTGGAGGAGGGTTGATGAAAGGATTGATGGGAGGAGGAGAGAAAGGTGCGACCAGCAAGGGAGTTTTCAAACCAGATTACAGCTTTTGATGCTACTACTATTTCACTACTATTGTGTTTATACGGAGGAGAAAAACGACACTAATTAATTATTAATTGGGTTTTGGAATTTGTGAATTGTGCTGGAAACGCAATTGATCGTACCATCTTTTTACCATGCATATATATGTGTATGTATATAAATATTTTAATTTTTGTTATCACCGTTTCTATTCCTACAATTGATACGTTACAAGATGTCAGGCAAATATCCAAGTGGTTAGATAAGGTAAAGAATGCTTTTGCTTTTTTTTTTTTTTTTTTTTTCTGAAAATAAGATAGAGAATGTTGTGGTAAGAATTCAAAATTTGTGAATTCTATGTGATGAGGTAAAAGGAAACTTTTATGGTGCGGGAATGCGATAATTTACACATTTTATATTGATAATTATGAATTTCGAACATTTGAGTTATATAAGTTACAATAGATTAACAATTTTAACTCATTAAATACCCAATTGGTTAAATAGGAAGGAGAATATTGTGATGAGAAAACAAAAATTGTGAATTGTATGTGAAGAGGTAAAAGGGGAACTTTTTTGGTGTCGGGAATGTAATAATTTGCACATTTTATATTGATACTTACAAATTCTTAACATTTGAGTTATATAAGCTTCCATAGACTTGTAAATTTTAAAAGAAATATGAAAATTCGTACATTTAACAATATACTTTCGAACTATGAACCTTGAAATTGTAAAAATTATGATAAATTTGTGCACTGACACACTGTTTTGAAGGCAACATAGAACGACTCAAGGTAATATACTCTTCCCAAAATATATACATATATAAGGAAATGTCTTTAGTTTGAGGTCATACTAGTCCATTAAATGTACTGTTTTTTGTTTACTTGTGTAATATTGGACCCATTTGGTAACATTTTCAAAATAGTTTTGTTTTGAGAGATTGAAGAAATAGGTTAAGATTTAAGATGAATTGAAATTGTGTTTGATTATATTAATAAAATTTTATTCTGACTACATGTAATTAATAATCTTAAATCTGTATGATAAGTATTTAATAATTGATAATCACTTAGCAAATAAGTATTAATATATTAATATTATAATAATATTTGATTATTAATAATGAGTGTATTTGTAACTAAATTAGATAATAAATTTGACATGCTAAATAAAAACATAGCATTTAATAGTCAGTATATAAGTAATTTTTATGTCAGTAACATACTCATGATTATTATTTTATAAATAATGAATTAATGTATTTGTAAAAAATAATTAGTAAAATTATTTATTAGTATTCTATTAACAAATAAATTAATTGACTTTTGATTATATAATTAAACAACTAGTTAATTAATTACTAAGGTTTATTTAATAACCTATTACTTGATATGTTATGTAACAACTTTTGGTAATTATTTTTTAATTAATAATTTAAAACTAATTATCAATTATTAATTATTATTGATTTATTAGTATAGTAAAAACTAATAATTATTTCAATATTAATTATTAATTGAGTACTTACTATTTATTAATTTGTTTATTAACTATTTACGAGTTCATAATTTATTATTAGTATATTATATGTTGCATATTATTTATTTAATAATCTATAATTAATTATTCCATTATTAATAACCTATTGTTAGTTATTCCATTAATATAATACATAATCAATTTTTGGCTATTAATCTCTAACAACAATTAATTACTATTTATTTTTATTATTTATTTATAAATAAATTACAAAATACTTAATAATTAAGTAATTACTATATATTTATTAAATTAACAAATAATATATTATACAATTGGTGATTAATAATTAATAATTTATTATTTAATATAACACTATTGATGAGTACTAGAAAATGAAAATGGAAACGGATATATAACTTCAATCATTTTATAATTCCTTAAGAAAACCATTCTCATTGTTTTTTTGTTTTCATTCTCTTTCTCAAAACATTTGCTAAACAAATAAGATCTAAAGACCGTTTTTATTTTCATGCCTCAAAAAATATATAGACACATTTTCGAATGTGATTTATTGGCAAATATAATATTTTGTAGTAAAATGATCTAGATATTAGAAGACTATTGAATTGAAAAATGAGAGCCAAAATGGCACTTAGATAGCATTTTAAGGTCTCTGGAATTCAAATAAAAAAAAAGATGTAGTTATTAGAAGACTATTGAAGTGAAAAAAAAAAAAAAAAAATAGAGTAAAAATTAGGCTATTGAATTAAAAAAATTGGGTCACAATGGTACTTGGATAGCATTTTATGTCCTGGAATTCAATTAGAACGAAGATCTAGTTTTAGAAGGCTATTAAACTGAAAAAATGGAGTAAAATAAGTACTTTGATAGGATTTTAAGTCACCTGGAGCTCAATTAATTTAAAAGTGCTACTTCTCGTAGGCTTTCAAGTGCTTAAATTATATATATGCTTGAAGACTATTGATATGAAGAAATTAGAGTGAAAATGGTATCCCAGTTTTAAATCGGGGATATTTGCAATGTGAGTCCTCAAACTTTTTAACCTTTAGTGTTTAGATCCACATTTTAAGAATTTGGACACTCAGGTCTCCAAACTCTTTAATCTCATTTTAAGAATTTGGAAACTCATGTCCTCAAACTCTTAAGGGGACGTTTGATTGGAGGATTCATACTATAATTAGAATCATAGTTCATAATTTGCTAAAGTATTTTTTTCTCACAAAAAATACACGTAAATTGAAAATAATTTTAATCTCATGATTCTAATTCATGAACTAAATGTCTCCTTAATCTTAGTAAGGAATAGTCCCCATTTTATGAATTTGGACGCTTAAGTCCTCAAACTTTTAATCTATTGGAACCTTTAGTTCCCATCTTATTTTTGGTATTAAATGCCATAAGAGATTTCTATATTTTTAGGCTTTTTTTGCCTTAGTCTGCAAATATATATATATATATATATTTTTTTTTTCTTTTGATAGAAAGGTCTCCAAATTTTTCTTTTTGATTTATAACATGTTACTTTTTGTCCAAAACTAATGTTAAAATGGCCTAACATAAAGTTAACTATGATAATTAATAACAACAAAGTGATTGATTATAAATAAAAAGTAAATAAATTCATAATTATCATTCAGAAAATTGACCATTTTTCCATTTGTCCAAAACTAATGTTAAAATGCCCTAACATAAAGTTAACTATGATAATTAATAATAACAAAGTGATTGATTATTAATTAAAAAATAAATTCATAATTATCATTCAGAAAATTGGCCATTTATTCCATTATTTTGGTTAAGTAAGTTCCAAATTACAATGACGTAACTAATAACAATAATGCAACAATAAGTTTTCTATGTATATACTTTTTATTATCCTCAATTACATTAAAGATATTATAAGAAAATAAAAGTAAGTAACCAGATAACTAATGTTGCATTGTCATTATTTAATATATCGTTGTATTTAGATCCAACTTATCCAAAATACAATGAAATGAATGCTCAGTGATATTTATAAATTTCTTGTCTTTTTCTGGTTATATAATCAATCACTTCATTTTCATTAATTATCATCATTAGTTTATACTAGGGAATTTTAATATTAGTTTTGGACAATAAATAATATATATTTTATACTTCAAATTATAAGAAAATAAAAACAAGAAGAAAAGCAGCTTTTACGGACCATTTTTTTCTTTTACTTTTTTGTTCTTCTTTTTTTCTTTTTACCTTTTAGTCCTTCCTCTCTGTTTTTTCCTTTTTTTTTATGGTTTCTTTACCCTAAAGCTTATTTAATTTTCATTTTGGTCCTTTTTTTACCTTCTTTTTTACTTTTTGCACAAAATTTTATTTCTTGTTCCTTTCATTTTAGTGCCTTTTACTCTAAATTTTTTTATTTTTTCATCTTAATCCTCTTTTTATCCTTCTTTTTGCTTGACGTAAAAGTCTATTTTCTTCCTTTTCTTTCCCTTTTATTTTTTAGTCCTTCTTTGCCTTTTTTTTTTTATCTTTTGGTCCCTCATTTTTTCTATTTTACTTTTTGTTCATATTTTTTTGCTCTTTTTTTTTTTTTTTTTTTTAATTCCTTTTCACCTTTTATTCGTTCCTCTTTTTTGTTGTTTTTACCCTTGAACATATTTATATTTTCATTTTTGTCCTTTCTTACTTCTGTCTGCTACTTGCCCTAAATATATATATATATATATATATAAATATATATATTTTTTCATGTTTGGGATTTTATATTCATATTTTATATCCTTTTAAATGTTTCTCATTTCTAAAAACATTACTATGACGCATATTTATTTTTCTCTATGCCTTATTTAATTGCAACTATATATTATTTTCTAAAACATGCATTCTCTCTAATTTGTTTCTATTGGATGATTTTGAAATGCAATTTTTCTTTTAATTTACTCTTATTAACATAATTTCTTTCATAAGTGCATGTGCATATATATACTTTTCTTTTTGCTTTTTTGTTTTCGTTTTGTCAAGACTCTACAATGCAATCTTTTTTTAATATACTTTTAAATAGTTATTTTCATTCCATCATATATAAAATTAAATAGTTTTTTTATGTGATCTCATTCATATATATATATATATATATATATATATATATATATATATAGACTCATATGTGCAGGAAATAGAGTGAGACACTTAGCTACATCCGCACGCAAAAGGAATGTGGTTCGGGTTGAGGCTTTCTTTCCTTTATTAGACATCCATATTTACTGACGATACTTATAAATGTTTGTGTTAGTTGTGTATCAACTTACTAAGGCACAAATATATATATATATATATATATATATATATTGCAGACCTAAGGCAAAAAAAAGCCTCAAATGTTGAAATCTCTTATCACATTTAACACAAAAAGAAGATGGGGACTAAAGGTGCCAAGAGGTTAAGAGTTTGGGAACCTGTGTGTCTGTTCATAAATATGGGACTTAGACCAGTCTATTGGGTAAGGTTAGTTTTTTTTTTTTTGTTGAATCTTGTCAAAATTACACCAGATTAAAAAAAATATTCATAACAAAATTTTTTATTCAGATTTAACAAATAAAAAGTAAAGAACCACTAATAGTTCATTTCTTCCCGTGTTGGCTAAAAAACTCCCCATAAATATTGCTCATCCATCCAAATTAGCAACATAACGAGACATCTTTTGCACTTCTGATCAGTGCTTCGCCTCAGGTCTCTACTTACACACAAAAACCTGCATATTGAGCAACTGCCTCAAATTAGTTTTAGAAAAGTTATTATTTTGTATTTTTTTGTAAGTTACTATTTTCTATTTTTGGACAAGGCTTGTTAGGAGTAGTATTTTGTGTAAGACTTTATGTGTGCTCAAAAGAAAAGGTGTGCTAAGAGAAAAGTGTAGAGAAAGAGTGTTTTATTTTGAGAGAAAGAGAGAAAAGTGAGAAGAGAGATAGACAAAAGGTGTATAAGGTTTTGGGTAGAGAGAGAAAGAGAGAAAGTTTGTTGAGTGTATAATTCTGAAACTGTTAGTGAAGTTTTTCTCTCTTCCATGAATGTAGGAAATTTTTTTTGAACCACCTAAATCTTTCTTTTCTCCATTTTTCTATTATTTTTTGTTTCAGTTTTTTCTCTGCTGCTGGTGTGTCATGCCCCCAAACGGGGTGGATGACGTGGAGCTCGATTAGGGATTAATAAAAGCGGATCCCCAATCGGGTCCCACACTTAGCTGCATTTAAATATAAATAAATTACATAATCCAGAGCCTCGACACATAGGGCTCCACCCCACGAGACATACAAGATCGTACATACATGTTCATGTAAATAATCAATTACAATGAGACATCATCCACAGTCTAGTAAATCCAAATATTAAATAAGTTTACATAACCTTTCTCAATTTTTCTTACATTTATAACAGAGGATGAACGCGATCCTCACTTGATCAATCCGTAGCACCGCTCAGCTACGATGCACCACTCCTTGAGTCTCCTGGGAGGGGTTTAAACATTTGAATCATGAGCGAAAGGCCCAGTAGGATATAATTTAAAATACTTAAATAAATGAGTGCGTAAGTGAATAAATAAATAAAATAAGACATTCAGTCCCGACAGAACAGCCGGAACCTCACATCCTTTTTCTCAAAGGAAATATAAAAGAAACTAACCATATTACAGGCTTCAGTAATTAAGTAATTAGTGCAAATTACTTACCTCACCAAGTGTCTCGCCTACCGGACCGGTTTCGGGTTCTGCCCCCGAGGATGCACTCTCCACATCCTATCTAGGCTTACAGCAATAGACTCTATTACCAGTTCACAAGATCTCTTATCTTAAGAAATCATCCATTTAACATTATGAAATCGTTCATATGACCCCACGAACTACTCAAGCCCATGGGCCCCATGACTGGACAAGCCATGAGGTTCCATGACTAGACAAGCTATGGATTCCATGGATAGAACAAGCCAAGGATTTCCATAAACTAACAAGCAATGGTTTTTAAAACATTTTTCTTTCGCAAACCAATCCCTTTCTTTAAAACATTTTCAAGGCCAAAATCATTTTTGAAAACAGGCTCACAAAGAAGAGGGATAAAAATCCTATCTCGCACAATCAAACCTGGGACTAGCGTTGCCTTTTCCAACTTCCGCTTCCTCAAGCCCCTTCAGTCTGAATCCTCAACAATCACTGATACAAGATAACACTTTAGGATCAATTCTCATTCCTAAAGTAATCCAATCTCAATCATATACCAAGATTTTCCAATTAGTGTGCCCTAATCCATTTTCATGTTTCAAATTACATTCCAAGGGCTTTAAATATCAAATCAGGGATTAAAGATACTAATCTTTTCATTCCAAGTCCCCAAATGAAGCTAATTTGGTTTCTCCCCGAAAACAGGGGTCAAAACAAATATTTCAGGCCAAACAGGGTCAAACCCCGTGTACACTGGTCGACCGGAGACAGAGGAGTGCATCACCACTGGTCGGCCGGTGGTGTGCATCTAGTCGACCGGACCGGTCAGCCGGTGGCCATAACAAGATCCGGTCGACCGATGCGGTCGACCGGTGGAGAACTCCAGTTCGCGAAAACTCGCGGAAAGCAATTCAAAAACCTGCAAATCCAGTCCCAAATCACAAAATCTCAAGGGACAACCAGTAGATTCGGGTTCTAGGTCCTAAAACAAATCCAGAGAACCCAAGATCTCCAATTTCTACTCTAGTTTTACTCGAAAATCATAAAAATCTGTTTTGAACCAAAAGTGAGTTTTAAATCTGAAAACTTGAAATTCAAGAGAGGTTCTTTCAGTAATCTTACCTTGAATCCTTCTCTTGATGTTAAAAACTCTTTGAAATTGCTCTTGGTTCGAATCCGGTCTTGATTTGAGACAAAAATGAGAGAGAGAGAGAGAGAGAGAGAGAGAGAGAGAGAGAGAGAGAGAGAGAGAGAGAGAGAGAGTGCAGGAGTGAGAGTGAAAGGAAGAGAGAGAGAGAGGCGCACGGGAGAGAAAAGAAAAGGAAGGAAAAGAAAAGAAAACGAAAAAGGAAAAGAAAAAGAAAAATAAAAAGGAAATGACATGTGCACTAGAACAGTCCAGAAATGCGCCCATACACACTTCTGGATTACAATAAATTACTGTGAATAATTTAAATACCTTAGAATTATTTAAACTCAATTAATTAAATCAGATTAGGCACACTAATAATCTTAATTACCTTAATTAATCTCAATTAATTTTTCATCGTGTTACAGGGTGGTGTGTTTTATCCTAACAACTGGTATCAGAGCTTTAGTGAAGATTAAAAGAAAAAAATAGGTCAAGATAATGTTCGGGATATAATTTGAGTAGATTGAGCAGTTTGATGGAAATAGTAATTTCAGCATCTGACAAAGTACGATCAAATATGTTCTGATTCAGCAGAGATTACTAAAAGCATTGTAAAAAAAAATAAAAAATAAAAAATAAAACCATAAAATATGAAAGATGAAGATTGAGAAGAATTGGAAGCGAGAGTGGTAAGCACTATTTGTTTAAGTTTGGATTGAAATATAGTGTTATGAATGAGACATATCCTTCTAAGTTATGAAAAAAATTAAAAAAAAAAAAAAGTTTAGATGTCGAAATTCCTAACAAATAGATTATATTTGAAGAAGTAATTGTATGAGTTGAAGATGGATGTAGAAAGTGATGTTAGGGATCATAATAAATAATTTTAATAAGTGCTTAACTCAATTGTTAAGTGTAGAGGTCAAAATTGATGGGGAAGATAAAGTGGTAATTTTGTTGGCCTAACTAGCTAAATCATATGAGACTTTGGTGACTACACTGTTAGTTTGGAAGACAATGTTGACTGTGGATGAGGTGTCGACTACTTTTTTATAGACTACAAAATATGAAGAAGCAAAGTAATACGTCTCATACGGGTAAGAGCAAGTCACAAGAGAGATGCTATGATAAAAGAGATGATCGCTCCCAATCCCGATCAACGAAGGATATTGAGTCCTACTACTATCATAAGAAGGGGCATTTTAGGAGAAACTGTGACGAAGTGACAAAGCACCTTGAAGAAAAGAGAAAACAAGAAACTCAAGAGACTTCAGATTCTGCAAATCTTATTGGCGACAAGTATGACAATGAAGATGATGTGCATTCTCCTATTGCTAATGAAAATATTTCTGACTCTTGAATCTTAGATTCTGGGTGCTCGTGTCCATATAAGGAGCTGCTTGATTCTTATAAGTCTTGTGATGCTGGTACTTTGTTGATGGCTAATGATTTTAGTGCTAAAGCTGTTGGAATAGGTACTGTTAAGGTGAAGATGTTTGATGGAGTTGTGAGGACATTGATAAATATTAGACATGTTCCTCAACTAAGGAAAAGTTTGATTTCTTTGGGAGCTTTGGACACTTTGGGCTGTGAGTACTATGCGAAGAGCGGTTTTATGCAAGTAAAAAAGGGTGATTTAGTAGCCTTGAAGGGTGAAAAAGTGAAAAAGTTGTATAAACTGATTGAGACTACATTTGTATGTGGAGCTATGAAGATTGAGCCAACTCACAAAGAATCTTCTTCTATTGTGAAAGAAGTTGCATGAGTAAAAGATGCAACAAGATTATAGCAGCTGAAGATGATAAAGACAAGATGGTGAAGACTTATAGCAGTGAAGATACTTTGAAGAAGAAGAAGAAGACAGTTTCTCGTGTCAAGTTTGATGAAAGTTTAAACTTTTTACGTGTTTTTGCTTGTTGAAGTTTGAATTGTCATGTGATGATGGGTTTCGAGATTGGATAGCCAAATGAGTGAGTTAAGAGAATTTGAGTCAAGGTGGAGATTGTTGGGTAAGTGCCTCAAATTGGTTTTGAGAAAATTACTATTTCGTGTTGTTTGGTAAGTTACTATTTTCTATTTTTGGGCAAGGGTTATTAGGAGTTTATGATTAAGTGTTTTGTGTAAGGTTTTATGTGTACTCAAAAGAAAAGGTGTGCTAAGAAATAAGTGTAGAGAAATAGTGTCTCTTTTTGAGAGAAAAAGAGAAAAGTGAGGAAAGAGATATGTTGGTTTCCGAATCGAATTCGGATGCGGAAGCGTGGGGTAGCGGATCATGTATAACAAAAATTTTCATAAAACATTTGAAATGCTCTATAGATTATATTAATTTATGAACAAATAAATTAATCTCATTAATTTATTTATCAAGAACCGAATTAGGAATTATACCTAGCGACCGATTAGGATGATAACTTGAGTTCTTTGACCTCGAACAATCCTCACTCCAATGCTTTGTTTAGAAAACTCGAGCATTCCTCATCAATTCCTTGAATCCATGAAGATGTGTGTGGGTACACCTAAAACAAAACGAGTTAACAAAAACACTCAAGAATTTTTACAAACACCAGCGCATGCACAACGTGAAATTTTTGGAGAAAATTTTTTCTCTCACAACTCTAGTGAATTTCGGCCACCATAGAAAAATAAGAGCAAAAAATTGTGTTACACAATTTTCTACTATCTTCTTATTTATAGATTAGTAGTTAGACTACTAGAAGAAATTCAATCTTTATCTCCAAGATCAAGTTTGTTAACTATCTCTTATTTGAATTTGGAACAAAATTTTCTCTTCCCTTTATCCTAATATGGCCGACCAAGCTTTGGGATATTATCCCTGTGGTGGCGCCAACTATAGATAGAGAAGGAAGAGAAATTCCTCTTTTATCCTGCAGTCCAATTTTGACTCAAATTCAAATTCCAATTTAAGTTAAACTTAAATCAACCGAATTTCAAATTGAACAACTTATCAAATAAGTTTAAATGGATAATTCCATATATGTTCACATTGTGCCTTACATTCACATTATGTGAACACCTTCACATAAATGATCTAAAATTCAAATTAATAATTAATTCTCAATTAAATATCCTTTAGTGTTTAATTTTAGAATTTTATAATTCTAAATTTTTCATTTTGCCGTTAGTGTCTTGTAGAATTACAAGGACAATGCAAAGACTCATGGACCTATAATTTCGAGCTCTAATAATATTAATAATTGATTAAATACTTTAATTAATTAATTAATGTTTTCTAATAGTTACTCCACTATAAACTTGAAATTGCACTCTCGTAATTATGGACATAAATTACTTCTAAACAGTGAAGTGTCCATTTGATATAGTCACTATATATAGATCAATCCTCCATAAATAATTCATAATTAGAGCTAGGTGAAATCTGTTAACCTCTCTAATTACATCTTTAACCTTAAGTACCATTGATTCTCTAATGGACAATGATTCATAAAATAAATTCATGAATCGGAGCTCCTACTGGTCCAAGTATCAAATCAACCCTCAAGAGAATTATTTATCTACTTCTTTCTCAAGAAGGAATGAATTCCATCTCGCATAATAACATTCTCGGCTACCTACTTCATCATATCTTCAAAATACAAGAAATAAGATTCAAGATCTCATAATTTGTACTGAGTAAATCAAAAGACATAAATCCATAAATAAGAGTCTATTAAGAACTCAGGATTAAGATCATTCTATATATAACAATCGGTAGAATCAATTAGAATTTCTACAATTAATGTAAATTATCATAAATTCATATTGTGTCGGTGGCCTTATTTCATATAATCTCATTATGCGTAATATACTCATTTAATATCTCGGCATATTAACAGTGCGGATAACACCGTTCCATTCTAAATGGGAATAACGTGTATTAATAATGTTTTAATTAAAGATTCGCACTTTAATTAAATTCATTACGAACACCGTCATGATTCTTATCTATAAACATTATCCTCTTGCATATAACACTTATATACAACGTTTAAAGTCACATAAATAATTATGAAATTTTCCTTGATATGCATAAAATATTTATAAATATATGCACATAAAAAATGAATAAACTCTTTTATTAAATAAATAATTGTTAGAAATGTGTCCATAAAGTGGGATGTAATTTGTTATTTGTGAAATGACAAATGTCGACATTTTGTTTTTTTGCTGATTTTATAAAATAAAATAAAGTTATGTTTTGACACATACTCAAGAGTGTTAGTGATATTGCTTAGTCCATAGATCGTTATCAACGAAAGAAGAGTCGGAAACCCCGCTTCGGACAAACTCTTCCGATATAGTTTAAAATAGATATTCGCAGTCTTAGGATCGATTGGGCAATCAAATCCGATTATGATGTTAGATCGAACCATATGATCTTTGGTCTCGGGGCATGGGAGTTAGACTCTATGGTTGATCTAGACATGTTCACAACATGTTGAATAGACCATGTGTTGATTAGGTTAGAGTAAAAACCATTTACGAACTCTAAACCTAATTATCACAACTTAAGTATATTTGTGTAATTATCTTAATCCTGAAGTGAATGCATAGCTCGACTTAATATCTCATGATCTTTGATTCACCAATGAGATTATTTCGCAGTTTTTGAACAACATCTCGGCTATTGGGATCATGACATAATTGAGTTAGAGTTATGTGATTCACAGATATGGAATTCGTAAGAAATAATATCATCTCATGCTTTATTGGCGGGTGTGTGAATAAATAAACCAAGCTTGGTATTCAATGATGATATTCATTGATTAAGACATCGTGACATGTGCGAGACATCTTACGAACATATGTCTTTCTTATTCACAGTCATATAAAGGAGTTGAGGAAATAATGGTTGGAATGGTAAAACGGTAATATTCTATACCATTCTGATCACTGATATTTACGAAAGATAATAATGCATTTACACTGTGGACCGTGTGATAAATTGTATCAACACCATCAAAAAAATAGCGCACATGAATCGAGAGATTGTTCGGCATCGAACTTTTAGTGGAGTTGTTCAATGTCAGAATTAAATATGTTGATAACTTATCGGGATAAGTTACTCGAATATTGTAATTCCATAGCTTTGTTCATGTGGGTCCATTCGGCCTCAAGGCTAGCTCTAATAAGTGGGAAAATAGAAACTGATATTTTGTTATATATAATTATGTTTGAAAAATTCATTGTGTTATTTTTCATTTATTTGATAATTGAAAAATAAAGGGAATGAATTTGAATTTTGAAATTAATAGTGATTAATTTAAAATTCAAAATAAAATTTAAACATGATTTTATTTGGCAACTAAAGGAGAGAGAAAGTTGATATTATTTTGGAAAATTCGGAAATCCCTTGCCTTATGGGGATTTCGAATTTTTCTCCAAAATGAGGAGGAAAATTCGGAAATCCCTAGCCATGTGGGGATTTTCAGATTTTAATCCTAAGGTGAAGGGGAAATTCGAAAATCTCATCTAGGTATTGAGTTTTTGAATTTCCTCCTATATAAGGATATTTATTGAAAACCCTAGATATGAGTTGATTAAGAGAAGAAAATATCACACACTTTCCTCTCCTAAGGGTGGCCAGATTTTTGAGACAAAATAGAAGGAAAATTTGTTTCCTTAGGTTTTTGAAAAGAGCCCACTCTCTCATCCCAAATCACTTAGAGTCATAGTCTTGAATCAACGAGTGGTTTTTGGTGTGATCGCATCGATAGATCAACGATCTTGTTTCACGGCAATTCTCCATCTTGGAACGTGAGATAGTGAGACAAGATCCCTGCGGTCATTTTGATTCAATCGTCACAAAGGTATGTTTGTTATTCTATTCCTTTGTCTATAAACATATATCATGCATGTGTCTCTCGTTGTGGTTTACATTTGATTTGGAATTAAATGGATATGATAAAATTTTTTGAAATTCCGCCTACAAGATTGTTGTTGTTCAAATGATTTTTCATCTATAAATCACAACTAGATCCAACAATAATAAATATCATATTACATCTCATGCTTTTAAGACACCATTCCCAACAAGATAGGCAAAGCGTGTAAGCGGGTTTTAGGTAGAGAGAAAAAGAGAGAGTTTATTGAGTATGTAATTCTGAACTGTTAGTAAAATTTTTCTCCCTCTTCTATGGACGTAGGAAATTTTTTTGAACCTCTTAAATCTTTATCTTCTATATTTTTCTGTTATTTTTGTTTCAGTTTATTTTTCTACTACGTGATTGTGGTGGTGTGTTTTTCCCTAGCGCACTATTAATAACGGTTAGTAATAGCATTTCTTAAAAAACCTTATTAAATGTTTTTTCAACTATATATAATAACGTTTCAAAATAGTTATAATATGTATATCTATATATAAGTTAATAAAATTTTGGCTGGTTTATTGTATATATATTTAAATATATATTACTGTACACATTAAAATGACATTGGGCAAGTAATGAAAAAATTGTTTCCCCAAAACGCCATAGTTTTGGTTTTGGTTAAAAGCCATTTTAGTACCTTCTTTTTTTTTTTTCTTCCTTTTCTTTCCCTTTTATTTTCTAGTCATTCTCGGCCTCTCTTTTTTATCTTTTGGTTCCTTCATTTTTTCTTTCTCTTTTTGTTCTTCTTTTTTCTTTTTCCCTTTTAGTCCTTCCTCTCTTTTTTTTTTTGTTGGTTTCTTTACCCTAATGCTTATTTATTTTTCATTTTGGTCATTTTTTACCTTCGTTTTTACTTTTTGTACAAAAACTTGTGCGTTTAGAATTGGTTTTAAAATGATTTTGTTTTCAACAAAAGTAAAAATGAGATTGTTTTGAGAATCATTCTGGGACCGATTCTAAAATTACATTTGGTTGATTCTTAAAGAGATTGTTTTGAGTATACAAAAATGTGAAATCGTGTTTATTAATTAATATGTTATAATATTATTAATAAGTACTAAAAATTGAAAACATAAAAGTGAAAACAACTTTCAACCGCTTTCTAATTCCTTCACAAAAACTATTCACTATTTTCATTTTTATTTTCATTTTCAAAACATTTATTAAACAAACGTCGTTTTTCGTTTTCATTTTCATTTTTTTCTTGAAATACGTGAAAACCGTTTTTAAAAACAGTTCCAAACACGCACAAATTAAACCGTTTTTAAAAACGGTTCTAAACACGCACTTTATTTCTTGTTCCTTTCATTTTAGTCCCTTTTGCCCTAAAACATTTGTATTTTTTTCATCATAGTCCTCTTTTTTATCCTTTTTTTGCTGCATGCAATAAAAGTCTAATTTTCTACCTTTCTTTCCCTTTAGTTTTTAGTCCTTCTTTGCCTTTCTTTTTTATCTTTTGGTCCCTCATTTTTGTTCTTTTATACTTTTTTGTTCATATTTTTTTCTCTTCTTTTTTTTAATTCCTTTTCACCTTTTACTAGTTCCTCCTTTTTTTCTTTTTTTTTTTTGTTGTTTTTACCCTAAAACATATTTATATTTTTATTTTAGTCCTTTCTTTTTTTTTTTTTTTGTTGCTTGCCTAAAAAAAAAAATTATATATACATATTTCTTTTTTCATTTTAAGATTTTTTATGCTTTTAAATGTTTCTCATTTCGAAACACTTTATTTTGAAAAGCTTTACTGTGACGCATATTTTCTCTTCTTTATTGAATTACAACTATTATTTTCTAATACATGCATTCTCTCTAACTTGTTTCTATTAGATGATTTTGAAATGCTGTTTTTCCTGTACTTTACTCTTATTAAGATAATTTCTTTCATAAGTGCATGTGCTTATATTTTTCTTTTTGCTTTTTTGTTTTAGTTTTGTCAAGACTCTACATTGCAATCGTTTTTTAATGTACTTTTAAGTAGTTATTTTCATTCCATAAAAAAAAAAAATTAAACAGTTTTTTTAACTGAGTGATCTTATTGAAATATAATATATATATATATATATATTTAGATGTATCCATATTTAATGACGATACTTATAAATGTTTGTGTTAATTGTGTACTAACTAAAATTTTTATTATTAAAAGAATTAAGAGAATAATAACACAATAATAAAAACTTAATACACGAATTACTGTCCTATGCACGTGGAATGCATCTAGTAATGCTAGAAACATCAAGTTTTTGGATGCAGAAATCTAAAAAGCAGAAAGATGACAAGTTTAATCACAGTATGTTATTAAAGAAATGGAGGAATTGGAACTAATTTCAGGAGGTAAAATGAATCGTTTTCAAATTTTAGGGGGCAACGTTATAACAAAGTACAAAGTCTAGGGGCATTTATGAAATTAATCCTTATTTTAATAAGATCCATGAATCAAATATGAAAGGAGCAATAATAGAAAAGTAACAACAAACACCCAGTTTTTGTTGCTTTGAGGATGCTTTCCGATGTAGCATTTAACAACTTAAAAAGATTATTATTAGACAAGAAAATTTACAATGTGTACAGATAACTAAAATCTATTTCTAACCCTCTCGAAAACATTGATGAAATAAAATTTTGGTTGCTTGGGTAGCCTTCTAAAATAGAAATTATGGGTTCAAAAAGGGCCAATGAAAAAAATAATAATTGAAACCTTTTTCCCCTGTTGCACTCAAACCTTTATGATTTCTGTATTGTAGAACCTCAAATATGATACTTAAATAAAGGTTTGCAAAATGAAACTTGATGCATCAGACTTCAAAGTTCAAACTCTTCTCAACACTTTTTGGCCTCGTCATGGGAATTCCAACTCAACTAGTAAATGCACTACGCACAAGGGCATAGCCTCCTGGTGTGCTGATGTGAACCATCACAGGAAAGCATCGACTGCGTCCTGGTATACAAACATGCTCCTGGATTCTGATGGTCACAGAAAATACATAATCCTAGTTAGCATCACAAGTTTTTAGATTAAGTGGTCTCAAGAAGATTGTAGCAAGTAATTAAGTGGGCATAACAATACTTGTAAATTATCGGGAAAAGATTCAATAAGTACTCAAACTTTAATGAGAAATAAGAAGAATTACCAAATGTTTAGGAGCATCATCAGCAACTTCAGCAGGCTGGTCTGCTCCCATACTTGCCAAACAAGCTCCTTTACATCTCATATATTTCTGCATACTGTACGGGAAAGATACTTTTCTTACTGAAAGATCACAAGCTCAAAATCTCAAACCACAAAGAATACGCTTTCAAGGAATTTCCTTTCTCACTGATTGTGTTAAAATAGAAGGATGTCATAGGAAAATTCTTTCTTCTTGCTAGTTAGTTTTTTCTTTAAGACTTCTTTCTGCTTGTTTTCTGTTTTTCTGTTTTTCTCTTTTTGTTTTGAAGGAACCCTCAATGAAAGGAAGTTTTCTTATGAAAAAAAAAAAAAAAAAAAAAAGCTGACGCAGGTCATCTACCCTGCCCTCAGCCATAAAAAGGATTATTAATAATAATAGCAAAAAGATTGTATAATCTATACATAGGACATAGAAAAATTTCAACCAAAAACAAAAATTACGGCAATAACATAGTAATGAAATATCTGAAAGATAATGAACCGAATTAATGAAGATTTCTGAAAACAAATAATAAAAGCTGATCAACTTACATTTTTTTTTTATTTTTTTTTTGGTTATTGATAAGTTTCCCAAACACTATTAACAAAAGAAACTGAGAGAGAATGAAACACCGTTCTATATTGAAATTCAGCTTGGCAAAAAATACAAGTTCCTAACCAGAAGTAATTTGATACACTGTTAAGTCTCCCCTGCGTGGAATGGATTCCAAGACACTTTTCTTATCTTCAATACCCCCAATTCCCTAACTCCTCCCCATTTTATTCTCTAAAACCACCAGTACCTTCTAGAACAACCAGTAACTAACACCTTAACAAACTAATGATTCCTTCATTGTTATGTTTACAATTTCACCCACCTGTACAACTTATTACAATTCACTATCATAACCGATAACCAACTACATTCGCCTATGCTTCCTACCAAACAACGGCCTTAACAGAGGCTTCTCGGTAATTAACAAAATTATTTTGCAAGGAACAAGAACAAAATGTTGTAAATGTGAGAAAAAAGAAAATATAAAAGGAGAACATGAAGACAGTGGTGTCCTATAGAAAACAAAGAAATCAGAAACAACTTACATGTCACATTGATTAAGGACCAAAAGCTTATTTGGAACACAAGATTGTCCATTCGATTTGCAAACTGAATCGCATGACTCCCCTTGTCTATCACCAAAGTCCAAATACATTAATCAGGATTCAAACAGTAATAGAACCAAGAGGAGAAAATAAGAACCAAGATTCCTCACCTTCCAACAACAATATTAATGCCACTAAGTCTGGCTTCTACCTGTGTAGAATTTGCCCCTATCAACCATAAGTTAAAGTTACATAAGTTCAGCTTTCTAGTCACTGTACTTTGCTTCCAATGAGAAGATAATAAGTGGGCTTGTCTATATAACTTGTTGAAACAAAATTTCAGCAAAATAAAAATATAGTACAGATTAAAAAGCAATTTAATATAGTGCGAATTAAAAAGCAATAGAAAGATTTTCCTTTGTAATCTTGGAACAGGGTTGCTCGAGGAAAACTCATCCTCTTTTCTCCCCGTTCTTTACTTTTTTGAACAATAAAGATCCCTGTTTCTTTTTTTTTCTTTTTTTTTCTTTTTTTTTTTTTAAAAAAAAGCAATAGTAGGAGGAGTAGTAGTAGTAGTATTAATACTACTACTACTAATAATAATAATAATAATAATAATAATAATAATAATAATAATAATAATAATAATAATAATAATAATAATAATGCCAAGGAGACTACAATGGCATAGAAAAAACCATTTTAGAGCGAAACAAAATGCCTAAACTGATATCTAGTCCCAGATAACATAAAGATAAAATAATTTAAATGGAACCATCTCCATTATAAATATGAATAGGAGGTCAATGATAATAATATTTATCCCACCTTGAGACTTTGATGGCATAGAAAAACAATGATGAAAATCGCTCAGATATGCATTTTCGTGAACCTGAAATGTTGGATCACATTCAGTTGCCATAAAAGCTTATGAAACAAATAAATTGCGCAAAATTATACAAGAACCCAACGATGAGATGATAATCGAGATCAAAAGGAGTTCAATGCACTTAAGACAGATAGGGAAGCTTTATTTTCTTCTTTGTTACTTTGGTTATAAGTTCCTGCTGAAAACTATAACTATACTGAGACCAAAATTTATATAGCCAATAACAAAAATCTAATTAAGATTTGAGATACTATTTTTGAAAACTAACATAGTTGATGAGACATTATTACCATCATACATCAAAAAATTAAAAGCAATTTGTATCTTATGAGGTTAGAAAATGCAATAACTTTCCTCACAAAGGAAATACTTTAAATTATCTATTGAACGTATTACTTACCACACTATCAGAATTATGACGACATCTTCCGGCACAAAAATCAAAAACACTTGCATAAGTTCCTGCCAAACAAGTTATGAACATATATTATTCATGAGAAATTCCACCAAAGGGTCGGCTAACTCCAAGATAAGTAGCTCCAACTTCACAAAACGACACAGAAATAGACTAAATCTTATCCCTCATAATTAAATCAGACTGGAAACTTGCAAGAACCCAGTTGAAGGAAGCATATCAAAATTCAGTATCGATTTACAACAAAGCTGTAAAATCCTTGATGCAGGACTAGTGATTCTTTTTCCTGGATATGGACATAAACTTAATATCCCCGGTATGAGGCCTAAATATAAGTCGTAATGAAGGAAAACCTAAAGTGGTAATGCCTTTTCAGGCAGAAAAGAATAGTGATCTCACCTGCAGTAGCTGGTTTTGCAATCTTCACCTTTATGACATGCTGCTGCAGTGTCTACATAATAAATTCCAGTCGGCAGTAATTACATCATAAGAAATAAATATAGCATGAAAAGAAAAGAAAAGAAAAGAAAAGGGGAGCATTAAAGAAATTACCTTTGACGGATTTAAGCAGCATGAAACGCAGTATTCATATGAATTGCAGCACTGCGAAAGACGGTTGCATCCCCTGCAAGAAGAAAATATATATACATATCTATTATTAGTATTGCAAATTTTTCCAATTTTTTTGCTTATGGTCAACAGTTCAAAAGCTCCATTTCAGAGAGAACTCACTGACAAGAAAATTTGTCTCCCAACTCAGGACAACACCGAGACTCTGGATCAACTGATAAAGCATCACAAACATAACCTACATTGCAAATACCGAGTATGAGCATGAGAGCACAACACAAACAACAGAAAATTGCAGGTTTTATAAGTTGAAAATGATCAGACTACACTCCACAGGTATCACTGTTTGTCTGCCAATATTTTATTGTTTCTATTCTTGACATTGCCACCTTTAATTTGTCAAGACTCAAGAATTTTCCTTACATCAGATTTAAACAAATAGAGGGCAGAAGAAATGTGAGGGAACCTTTTGTAACTAATTAGAGGGTTCTGCAACATCTTGTTTCACATAATTACGCTTACTAAGCATGTAACACCGAAACGAAATTGGTGACTTTAGGGACATAATTAAACATCATTATATATATATATATATATATATATAAAAATCACAATCAAGAAGATAAGGCCTTAGAATATACCAGAAATCTCCTCATTAAGCAACTACGCAAAGACAAAAATAGATATAACGATTATTTCTTCTAATGATTTTGCAGAGTAAAAAGGTCATAAAAAGGGCAAACAGTAGAAGTGGAAATTCAGAGAAGGAAAAATCTTTACCATTGTCGTCGGACATTAAGTATCGTCCTTGAACCGTATTCCTACAAATGCGCTTCTCTTGGAAACCAATATCCTTCCTGTGAACATACAAGCGAAGCAATAGGATCAAGATTACTAAGTAAAATTTGCTATGTTAAGCAACAACACAATAATCACGACGATTCATAAATTTTCTTTAAAGAAACCATTCAGAAGTACACATCATACAAATAAACATGAACTTTTAAGAACTTAATTATGTTATGCATAAGTAAGATTTATTTATTTTTTATTTATTTATTTTTTATTTTTTTTTATTTTTTGTCAAGCAAGCTTGCACCCACATATAGATAAAGCAAGAACCATATTGACAGGACGATAAATATCCAAAAGAATAGGAGAAATAACCACATTGTGGGATCAAGTAAGAATTTTTCTTCCTTTTTCCCCATGAGCACAACAAATGGAAGTATTATATCATAAAATTAAGTGCGAATTCGACTCCATTAAAAGAAGCATAAAAACCCCAAATCATGGCAAAAATCTTAACTTTGCTGATTTCCTATTATAGAACTGAATTGATTGGTTGAATTGAGTGAAGAATCACATACCCATTTCGGAAAACTCCACCAAGACTCGGAATTAGGAAACCGGAAAAGAAAAGGAGGAGAAATCACATACCTGATTGCTGAAGCTTTCAATGAGAAATGAAAGATGATGAGTAAGTTAAGGATGAGGAATGACAGGGTTGATATTGTCGCCATTGAAAAGATTGTTGGGGCTATCCAAAAAAAAAAACTGAGAGAGAGAGAGAGAGATATTCTTGGGAAAATGACCTTCAATCTTTATGGGCATACATTCGAGTTCAACTCTGAAACCGAATACCAGGTCCGTTGAAGTGCCTGCCCAGTTCCACTTGACACGTTTTCGAGGACTTGTATGAACGTGCCGTAGGCACTTGTTTCTTCTTGACGGTTGTCTCATTTTTTTTTTTTCCCCTCTCTAAAAAATTTCTACGAAAAAAATTGTGGGATTATTGATTTTAGTATTTATAAATTTAGGGGTTGCAATTTGGGTTACGCCACAGTTAGTGAATTTGAGTTTACAAATTTTTGGTTTATAATAAATAATTTTATGTTATAATAAAGTTGATATGATTAATATAACTAATAAATAGGTTAGATTATGATTGACTTAAGTAACTTAAAATTACACTATTAACTATATGTATCATTTGTAAATTAATTATATATGATATATCAAAGACAAATTATGCATTACAAAACTTTTAGATAAATTTTACTTGTATTTTTTAAAAGAAAAAATAAATTGACTAATAAAATTGTTAAATGTGTAATGATCGTGTTATTGAATATATTAATTTAAATAGGTTATACAAGTCGACACGTTTATTTAATAAGTTGTGTTTAGGTTGATTTTTTGATACATTTAATAAATAGGTCGTGTTTAAATTAATATTTTTTAACACCATTAATACATGGGTTGAACACGAACATATTAACACAAATTGCCACCTTTAATATATATCAAAATATACATTTAGTATATGTATTTTTATAATATCATGTGAGTACTCCGACGTTTGTGAAAAAGTTTTTTTAGTACATACAGGCCGATTTTTAAGATGTGAAATGTTAAATTTACCCTTCTATTAAATTAGAAATTCAAATTTTAAAAAATAATAATGAAAATAAGGAGAATATAGTAAATAGCATATTTTTTAAATTAAATTAAGTAAATAATAAATTTTAAAACTATTTAAAATAAATAGCGGTTTATAAAACTATTTGAAATAAATAACAGTTTACGTGATAAATAAATCATTTACTGTGTAAATAGTTTAGTTACGATTAGTAAACATTTTTTTCACATAAAGTTCTTTTTTTACGACTGATAAAATGAATTTTTACTGTGTAAATAAAGATTTTTTGACACAAAAATTATTTTTTACCCATCATAAATAAATTTATTTATTACATAAACTGTTATTTATTTTAAATAATTTTAAATCTCTTATTTACTTAATTTAGTTTTAAAATTTTACTATTTATTACTATTTCCCATGAAAATATTTGAGGTGGGCGAACGAATGCACTATAGGACAGTAGGGGCAGTGCCCCGACTTTTTTTTAAAATTTGCACTTCTATATTTTTTTTTCTTTTTTAATTTGCCCCCACTCAATTTTCTTTTCACAGTAATCCATAGTTACTCACAATCTCTTTTTGTGAATTCTCCTCTTTTTCATATGTTCATATTTTCTCGCTTAGTTTTTTTGTTTAGAAAACTTTTAGGTATCTGCTCTTCAAAATTTGTCATAAACAACTAAAAACTAAAAATGCATGAAAATCCTGAGAATTTCGTTTGGAGCAATCTTCAACTAAAAATAAAACTAAAAACGCTTTTGGCCTTTCTTACAAAATCACCCAATTTTTGAAAACAAATTTGAGTCGTTTTCCATTTCTCGTTTTCATTTTCTCCTCACTATTTCCTCGAACCTCTCCAAATATGAACCTTTTTCTCGGTATCAACACTGTTCGAAACAAGTTTTCTCAGCCGGCCAAAAGCGTTGGAGTCTTCGTCGGCGACGGCCAAAAGCGAATGCCTGCCTTGAGAAATGATCTCATCCGTCGATTTCCAATGGAGCTTCCAATGTCGTCAATCTCTTGGCCGACCGATTCGAGCGACTCCGGTGGCGCTGATCTCGAGCAACACCAAGAGGTCCTTGACGGTGCATGAGAAGCCATCGCGGATCACCACCGTCTCCATCCTCAAGCCGAAGCCAAACTCTTCGAGGCGTCGACGGGCGGCTTCTTGCTGTTGATTGTCATCAGAGGACAATAATTGATGAAAGGACAATAAATTGATGAAACGACAATTTTAAAAGGGGACAAGCTGAGGAGGAGTTTAATATATTATTATTTTAAATACTATTACATGTTTTTAAAAATGAAACCACCAAACGGAGTTTTAATTTTTTTTAGACTAAAAATAATTTTTGAATAAAACTACTAAACGCATATTTAGAAATAATTCCTGCCTGAAAATAAAAACGTTTTCATTTCATTTTCATACAGAAAATAAAATTATGCGCCCGAAAGTTTTAGGTTTCAATGAGTAAAACAACTCTAATGAAGGAAGTTTCTTTAAATTCGGACCAGGAACAAAGGTTTTTTTTTTTTTTTTTTAACAAAATATGGCCTATGGTTGAAGTATCATTAGATGGTTGAATCAGCTTTAAGGTCAAAACACTAAAGTTGCAGATATGAGAAAAAGAAGCAACTTTTATGAAGGAAGTTTTTATAGATTCATTTTAGAATTTAAGATCTTCTATTGTTGAACCAAAAAAATGAACTGCATGTAGTCTTCTATTTTTAGCTGCAGATTTATATTAAAAACTTTTTATTCTATATATATGTTTAATCTAATTTGATTTTAACCTCAACCAACAGTTAAAATCTGACACTAAAACTCCCTTGGAATTTGAGTTATTTAAGACTCAAGAATATGACCTGAACTATATTTTGAATAACGAAATGATGATGCTTATGTTTTTGTAAGGAATTAAACCGTTGAAAGAACCTTACACTATTTCTAAGCATTTATAATGTGCCACATAAGAATGCTGATGTGGTACATGATATGTGGTACATCCAGTTTAGTGAATAAATTCCCCTCACAATCTCTCCAACAGAAATCTATAATTTAAAGTCTCGTCTAAATTACTAGAAATGGAAGGAACTAAAGCAAACCAAAACCCTCATTCTTTCAACTGATCTCATCATGAAGGAAATTCCAAAAAGAAGCACAGGAATGAAATTATTCCAAACCTTCCTAGCCTAAGTCACCACGAACAAAAGGTCTCAAACCTCAAAAGCTTCCTTCCCAAATAATGACTACACTACAAGTTTACGTATGAAATTATGAATAGTTAATACCACTTACACAACCTAATATATTTGTGGACCGAAAAAAAAAAATCATTTGTGCGCTAAATATTGCAATGTGTACACAAAAAATTAAACAAAACCAGATATAATATAATACATATACTTACATTCACTGTACCTTTATTTGTACAATACA
The DNA here is from genome assembly GCA_012066045.3 of Morus alba. Classification (NCBI taxonomy): domain Eukaryota; kingdom Viridiplantae; phylum Streptophyta; class Magnoliopsida; order Rosales; family Moraceae; genus Morus; species Morus alba. The sequence goes on from CP050224.2 coordinate 20,476,967, forward strand.
TGTATACAAAACATGACTAAAAGGAGGCTCAATTATAATTAGTTAGGGAATTATCTTCATATCCCTTAACCGTCCCACCCACATGCTAACACTCTTGAGTGTATTGGCATAGCCAAAAAACCCATATTCCCTGCTCTTGTTGACGCTACAAACATGCTGAAACTCAAAATGCAAAACAGTATTCGCTGCCTCAAAACAAGTAATCTCCTCCATTTTTGTCTTGTTCAGCCCATGTCTCTCCACAATCTCTTCCCAAACACTTTCCTTTCCCTTCATCATCTCAACCCAATCCAAGTACTCTTCTTCTTCTTCAATATTCTTATTCTTCTTCTCACCAAACGACACAAATTCCAACCCGAAGATCTCGGCCAACACTTTCCACATGCTCTTCCACGTGAAAACGTCTCCGTTTGTGCAGTTGAAGGCCTGGTTCTTTGCCTCGTCTGTTACGGCGACCCATATGTGTTGCTGCGCCAGCACGCGCGCGTCAGTCGCGTCGCACAAGTGCTCCCACGTGTACTTCGTGCCGGGATATCTGAACGGCAGATTCTCGTGCCGACAGATTGAGGCGTAGACGCAGAGTGTGACCAGCATGTTGTAGAAGCTACGCGCGGAAGCGCCGAGTATGATCGACGCACGGTGGACGGAGTACGTGAAGGAATGCCCTTTTTCGGCTACGATGTCTTCTAAAGCGTAGTAGAAGTTTGGATATGGCAATCTCGCCGCGTCTTCCTCGAAGGGCAGGTCGGGATGGGCCAGTTTGGTGACGCCGAGAGTTGGGTCGAAAATCGGCCCCATGTAGTGTTTCGTGCCGGTTTGGAGGGTTACGTGGCGGAGTTTGGAGGAGTTTTTTGACGAGTTGAGGACTCTAAGCACGTTTTGGAGCATGACTGAATTGGCTTTGATGTTAGATTCTTCAGTGTCGCGGACTTGGATGGCGACCCAGAAGAGATGCGTGACGAGTTGTGATATGGGGGAGAGTTTTTGAAGAGTGTCTTCGAAGCTTAAAGCGTCGAAAGAGATGAAGTGGTCTATTGTGGCTGAGGACGGAAACCATGTCGGTTTTTGTTGGCGGGCTGTGCCGTACACTGTCCACGGCCCGCCGAGGGCCTCGGGATTCTTTAAAGCTTCAGCCAGGCGAATGCCCGCCATGCCGGTAACTCCGACGATGAGGGCTACGTTTGTTTTTAAAGAAAGTTCATCGTTGTGCTCCATTTTTTTCAGAACAAGGCTTAAAGGTTTTTGTTGAAAGGTGTATGATGAAAGTGTTTTTATTTTGAACCTTTCATTGCGTACATATAAGGGGTTTTTTTTTTTCTCTGATATAAGATAAGGTTATTGAACAGATTGCTGAGGGAAAGCTAGCCACATTTCGGAGTGCATTTAATAAAAAGTAATATTTTTGTTTTTTTTTTCTTTTATAATTTGAGTGTATATTGGGAGCAGCTGTCATCATGACATGCTATGAGAAAATTCTTAGGTCTCGTTTACTTCACCGATTCGAGTTTATAATTTAAATTTTGATACAGTAAAAAGTTCTTAGAAACAATCACATCTAACTTTTTTACTACAGTAAAAAGCTCTCACATAAAATCACATCTCAACTCGAATTATAAACTCAAATCAGCAAAATGAACGGGCCCTTAATATGAGGAGATAAGAACTTGGTGTTTAGCCGAACAACAACTTAAATGATAAAAAATAAAGGTCTCATTTATTTTATCAATTTAAGTTTTATTATAGTAAAAAACTCTTAAAAATAATCATATTTAATTTTTTTTATTATAATAAAAAGTTTTCACATAAAATTACATCTCAACTCAAATTAAAAATTTAAATTGATGAACTAAACTACCAAAAATAAAAAATCACATTGAACAGATTACAATTTAAATGCAGTCAACCACACTACAAGTCTGAAATTCTCAAAACAGATAGTTTATTAAATGATAAGAAGCTTTAGATAGGCTGATCACAACAAAATAAATAAATAAATAAATAAATAAATTTATTCTCGCTGGATGTTGGTTGTGTGGTAATGCATGGTGCAGCATCCACTACAACAAAAAAAGCTCATTTGTCGCAAATAATTGATTTGTCGTCACAAATATTTTATTTTTGATGACATGTCGTTGTAATTATGTCGTCAAAAAAATCTGATGCGAACAATATATTTGCGACGACATAGTTTGAAAATGTCGTCCTAAATATATTAGCGACGATAGTCATCGTGAATAAATTGTCACGAATGTTCTGTCAAATATGTCGTTGATGATGACGTGGCTTAAATTATTTGCGACGAAATTTGTCATCGCAAAAGTTTTTGAAACATTTTCCGACGACAAATCAAAAGTGTCGTCACTAGTAATGTAGACTATTTGCGACGACAGTTTAGATATGTCATCGCAAAAATTATTTTTTTTTTGCCCTACTTTACTAATAATATTAATTATTAAATATATAAATTAGAAGAAAATTTAAAAATAAAATAAAACAATAAAATTGATATTTGTTAATAAATAATTGATATAAAATAGTCAACACAATAATAAAATAAGTCTTAAAAAGTAAATTAATCAAGAAATTTTAAAAAGTATTGATAATAAGAAAAATAAAAAAAGATATTTTAATCTCTTAAATTAGCAACATCTTCGTCTTCATCGTCATCCTCATCCTCGTCTTCTTCATTTCGCTCAGGCCACAAAGGAACCAACAGTTGGGGGCGGTTAATTGGTAAAAAGTTGACGTTGGGATTCATCAAGCGCATTACTTCCATCATGATCTGCTGGTTGTCAAACATCTTCCATTGCTCGATGTAGAGGTTGTTCAACCAGTTTTACACATTGTAACACCCTAAAGAATTAATTGGGATTAATTAAGGCAATTGAGATTATTAGTGTGCCTAATCTGATTTAATTAATTGAGTTTGAATAATTCCAAGGTATTTAAATTATTCACAGTAATTTATTTTAATCCAGAAGTGTGTATGGGCGCATTTCTGGACTGTTATCTTAAAATATTGTACACATGTCATTTTTATTTTTATTTTTTCTTTTCTTTTCTTTTTCCTTTTTCTTTTCTTTCTTTTTTTTCTTTTCCTCCTTCCCGTGCGTTTTCTCTCTCTCTCCTTCACTCTCACTCCCACTCAGTCACTCTCTCTCTCTCTCTCTGGTTTTGTGTCCCAAATCAAACGGATTTTGAGCCAAGGACGAGTTTCAAAGTATTTTCAACATCAAGAGAAGGATTCGAGATAAGATTACTGAAAGAACCTCTCTTGAATCTCAAGTTTTTGAATTTCAAAACTTACTTTGGTTCAAAACGGATTTTTGATGATTTTGAGCGAAACTAGAGTAGAAATTGGAGATCTTGGGCTCTTTAGACTTGTTTTAGGACCTAGAACCCGGATCTAGTGTTTTCCCTTTGAACTATTTCGATTTGGGACTGGATTTACAGGTTTTTGGACTGATTTCTGTGAGCTTTTCTCGCGCAGTCGATTCCACCGGTCGACCTGTGCGGTCGACCGGATTGCAGGCTAACCGATCGACCAGTCCGGTCGACCCGTGTGCACACTACCAGTCGATCGGTAGTGTTGCACTGCTCTGTCACCGGTCGATCGGTGCACACGGGTTTGACCCTGTTTGGTCTTAAAAGTGTTGTTTTGACCCCTGTTTTCGGGGAGAACCCAAATTAGCTTCATTTGGGGACTTGGGATGAAAGGATTAGCATCTTTAATCCCTGATTTGATATTAAAACCCTTGGAATGGAATTTGAAACATGAAAATGGATTAGGACACACTAATTGAAAATCTTGGTACATAAATGAGATTGGATTGCTTTAGGAATGAGAATTGATCCTAAAGTGTTGTCTTGTATCAGTGATCGCTGAGGATTCAGACTGAAGGGGCTTGAGGAAGCGGAAGCCGGAAAAGGCAACGCTAGTCCCAGGTTTGATTGTGCGAGGTAGGATTTCTATCCCTTTTCCTTGTGAGCTTGTTTTTGAAAAGGATTTTGGCCTTGAAAATGTTTTAAAGAAAGGGATTGGTTTGCGAAAGAAAAATGTTTTACAAACCATGGCTTGTTAGTTTATGGAAATCCTTGGCTTGTCCTGTCCATGGAATCCGTAGCTTGTCTAGTCATGGAACCTCATGGCTTGCTCAGTCATGGGGCCCGCGGCTTGAGTAGTTCGTGGGGTCATATGAACGATTTCATAATGTTAAATGAATGATTTCTTAAGATAAGAGATCTTGCGAACTGGTAATAGAGTCTATTGCTATAAGCCTAGATAGGATGCGGAGAGTGCATCCTCGGGGCAAAACCCGAAACTCGGTCCGGGTAGGCGAGGCACTTGGTGAGGTGAGTAATTTGTACTAATTACTTGCTGAAGCCTATAATATGGTCATTCTCAATTATATTTCCTTTGAGAAAAAGGATGTGAGGTTCCGGCTGTTTTGTCGGGGTTGAATGTCTTATTTTATTCATTTACGCGCTTATTTATTTATTCGTTTATTTTAAGTATTTCAAATTATATCCTACTGGGCCTTTCGCTCACGTTTTATGTTTTAAATGTTAAACCACTCCCAGGAGACTTGAGGAGTGGTGCGTCGTAGCTGAATCGTGCTACGGATCAATCAAGTGAGGATTGAGTTCATCCCCGATATAAAGTGTAAGGAACTGAGGAATTCTGTAAACTTATTAATATTTGGATTTACTAGACTGTGGTTGATGTTTGTTGTAATGATTATTTACATGAGCATGTATGTATGATACTGTATGTCCTGTGGGGTGGAGCCCTGTGTGTCAGAGGCTCCTGGATTATGTAATTTATTTATATTTTAATGCAGCTAAGTGTGGGACCTAGTTGGGAATCTGCTTTATTAATCCCAAATCGAGTTCCACGTCACCCACCCCGTTTGAGGGGCGTGACAGGAGTGGTATTAGAGCTTTAGGTTAAGAACCCCAGGATTGTACATACATGTGTGACATCTGTTATCCACTGAACAGTCTAGTTTTATTTCAGTTGAAGGAAATGGCGTCTCACCGTAGACTAGGCACCCAACCGGAACAACCAAATCAAGGGTTCTTGGATGCCATGTATGCTGCCTTTCAGGGCATGACCACTAGAGCTCAGAATGAGCGACCGGTCGAGGATAGGAAACAAGGGTATTTTCAGGAATTCAGGCGAGCGTCAATCCCCTCGTTTAACAGTGAGGGAGGACCCCAGGGAGCAAAGTTCTGAATTGACTCCATAGTCAAGCGCTTGAGTACTATAGGAGTCCCAGATGAATACTGGGTGGAATTTGCTGTGTACAAGATGGAAGGTTTAGCAAACACCTGGTGGAAACAGGTCAAGAGGAGAATAGATGTTGTAGGGTTGACTTGGGAACAGTTTGAGACATTGTTCAATGACCAGTACTTCCCTCAGAGTTACAGGGAAGAAAAAGCACTGGAATTCATGTCGCTGCAATAAGGTGACATGTCTGTGAGGCAATATGAGGCTAAGTTTAATTACCTATCCCGGTTTGTGCCATCTCTGGTAGAGTCTGAACACATGAGATGTCTTAAGTTTGAGAAGGGCCTCAAGAACTCTGTGAGGAGATCCTTGGTGGCTCTAAGACTTCGGAACTTCCGGGATTTGGTAGCTGCTGCTACAAGGGTGGAACAGGATAACTTGGCCTATCGCCAAAGCAAGGAAGAAGAGGCGGGTCGAGTCTCCGTCTCTGGTAGACCTTCTGTTTCAGGTGGACCACAACGGAGTGGTAGAAGAAACCGTAACCAGGGACAGGTGGTTGGGGAAACGGCAAGCGGTGGCAGTAGTTCGTCTAGGAGTGACAGAAATGCTCCATTCGGCCCCAGGTGTCACCATTGTGGGCAGGTGGGCCATATTAGGAGGAATTGTCCTAATCGGCCGCCGGCTCAACAAGCCCAAAGTGACACTTCCTACAGCCAAGAAGGGCCACCACAGTACATGCCACCATATCAGTCGCCTCAGTATACACAGTTCCAGCCTCAAGCGCCAAGACCGAAACAACCGCCTCCACCACAACAGTATAGGCCCCCGGCTCAGTGGCCTAGTGTTGGTGACAGAGGGAAGGGAAAAGTACAGGGACAAGCTTATGCCCTGGCAGAAGGTAACTTTGGAGGTCAGACCAGCAACGCGGTGGTTGAGGGTATGATTCTAATCTCTCATTCTTTTGCTCACGTGTTGTTTGATATAGGTGCCACACACTCGTTCATATCAAGTTCTTTTGTTTAGACTTTGAAACTGAAGAGTGAGAATTTAGAAGTCCCGATGACTTTGAACTCCCCACTGGGATGTGTGGAGGTAATGAGTGTGTGTAAATCGTGTGAAATCACGATTGGTGGTGAGCGATTGAGAGCAGATTTGATTATCCTTCCGATGACCCTGTTTGATGTGGTACTCGGAATGGATTGGTTATCAAGGCACGGTGCGGTTGTTGATTGCTACCGTAGGAAGGTAACCTTAGTGATAAATTCTGGAACAGTAATTTCTTATCAGGCAGAGATGAACCCAGTCCTTGGGGAACGACTGTTGAAGCATAGCGTTGGGGGACGGAAGAACTTAGCATGTTTCTCTTCCCTTCTTACCTTAGAAGGTGAATCTGAAGTAATCGGAGATAGTGCGGGAATCCCCATAGTGGATGAATTTGCATATGTATTTCCTGATGAGCTACCTGGTTTACCGCCAGATCGGGAGATTGAATTCTGTATTGATTTGGTTCCGGGAACAACACCTATCTCCATTCCTCCATACTGAATGGAGATGAAGGAATTAAGAACGCAGCTTGAAGAGCTGGCAAAAAAGAGATATATTCGGAATAGTACTTCCCCTAGGGGTGCACCGGTGCTATTTGTGAAAAAGCACGACGGATCTCTTCAGTTATGTATTGACTACCGTCAATTGAACAGGGTGACTGTGAAGAACAAGTACCCACTGCCGAGGATCGATGAATTATTCGATTAGTTGGGTGGATCACAATTCTACTCTAAGATTGATTTAAGATCTGGGTACCATCAGTTGAAAATCAAGGAGGAAGACATTCCGAAGACTGCATTTAGAACTCGGTATGGGCACTTCGAGTTTTTGGTAATGTCGTTTGGGTTGACGAATGCCCCTGCTGCATTCATGGATCTAATGAATCGTGTTTTCCAGCCGTACTTGGATCGGTTCGTGATCGTCTTCATTGACAACATATTGGTTTACTCGAAGACTTGGGAAGAACATGCACAACATTTGAGAATTGTTCTTCAGACTCTTCGAGAACACCAGTTGTATGCTAAGAAGGAGAAGTATGACTTCTGGCTGACAGAAGTGAAGTTCCTTGGGCATGTGATTTATGGACAAGGAATTTCTGCCGATCCTTCTAAGATCGAGACTGTGCTACAGTAGGAAAGGCCGAAGAATGTAGCGGAGATTCACAGTTTTCTTGGACTAGCAGGCTATTACCGGTGTTTTGTGAAAGACTTCTCAAGCATCGCTGCACCGATGACTCAGTTGATGAGGAAGGAAGTCAGATTCGAATGGAACGCCAAATGTGAAAATACTTTTCAGGAATTGAAGGTCAGACTGACAAGTGCACCAGTCTTGACTATTCCTGACAGTGGAGGGCTGTATGAGGTATATACTGACGCCTCGGGGAGTGGGCTAGGCTGTGTGTTGATGCAGGGTGGACGCGTTGTAGCTTACGCATCCCGACAACTAAAGCCACATGAACAGAATTATCCCACTCATGATTTGGAGTTGGCAGCAGTGATATTTGCTCTAAAGATATGGAGATGTTATCTTTATGGAGCAAAGTTTCAGGTCTTTTCTGACCATAAAAGCCTGAAGTACTTGTTTACTCAGAAGGACTTAAATCTCAGGCAAAGGAGATGGGTGGAGTACATGGAAGACTACGACTTCACTCTGCAGTATCATCCTGGAAAAGCTAATGTGGTGGTGATGCCCTTAGCAGGAAGTTGACGGGGACTCTGGCATCATTAGCTTTGGAAGATTGAAAAATGACTGAAGTTGTGAGTGAGTATGATCTTCAGTTCTACGAAGATTATAACCAAGCTATGGTATATAATCTGGTCTCTACACCGGACATTGTGCAACAAGTTAAGCAGAATCAATGGCAGGATCCACACCTCCAAGGGATTTGGATTCGGATCCAGAATGGAGAACAATTCGAGGATTGGAGAATCCGAAAGGATGGAGCCTTGTATTTCCACAACCGCCTTGCTGTTCCTAAGGCGGGTAGGTAAAGAAGAAGATTCTGCAAGAGGCACACAAATCGAGGTATGCTATTCATCCAGGGAGTACAAAGATGTACCAGGACCTGAAGAGACAATACTGGTGGAGAGGTATGAAAAGAGACATTCGTGAGTATGTCTCAGAATGTGACTTGCCTCCGAATTAAAGCTGAGCACCAGAACCAGCAGGAGAGTTGCAACCTTTTCCTGTCCCTGGATGGAAATGGGAGCACATCACCATGGATTTTCTGATGGGCTACCGAGAACCGAGCTGAAACACGATGCCATCTGGGTAGTGGTTGACAGGTTGACGAAGTCTGCGCAGTTCATACCGTTCCGTGTGACGTATTCTCAGAAGATTCTGTCAGAATTGTACCTGGAGCACATCGTGAGGTTACACGGAGTGCCACTGTCTATCACGTCTGATCGTGACACGCGTTTCAATGCACGGTATTGGAGGAGTTTCTAGGAAGCCATGGGAACATATTTGAATTTTAGCACCGTTTTTCATCCTCAGATGGATGGACAATCTGAAGAGTTTTTCAGATTCTGGAGGATATGCTTCGTGCTTGTATTCTGAAATTTGGTGGAAACTGGAAGAAATACCTGCACCTAGCTGAGTTTGCTTACAACAACAACTATCAGGCCAGTATTGGAATGGCACCGTTTGAAGCTCTGTATGGTCGTCCTTGCAGGTCACCTGTGTGTTGGTTGGAACCAAAGGATCAACTGAGCACTGGGCCGGAAGTCATTCAAGAGAATAATGAGAAGATAGCTGTGATTCGAGAACGTCTGTTGACAGCTCAGAGTCGTCAGAAAAGTTATGCTGACAGAAGGCGTAGGCCTTTGGAATTCCAAGAAGGCGACTTTGTCTTGCTGAAAGTTTCCCCACGTAAGGGAGTTGTTCGGTTCGGTGTGAAAGGGAAACTCACACCAAGGTATGTGGGACCATTCCCGATCGTGCAACGAGTTGGAGTAGTGGCATACTAGTTAGCTTTACCGCCTGAGTTATCTCACATGCATGATGTGTTTCATGTCTCCATGAAAATGTCAACCTGAGCCAGCAGCTGTACTGTAGTGGTTTGACGTTCTGATACAGTATGACGCGTCATATGAGGAGGCACCAGTTCAGATTCTTGACCGAAAAATAAAGAATATGCGTCGTCGTGAGATCCCATTAGTGAAAGTGTTATGGCAGCACCATGGAGTTGAGGAAGCGACATGGGAGCCTGAAATGACGATGCAGGAGTAGTATCCGCATCTGTTTACACTCTGAGGTAGGCTTTAATTTCGGGGACGAAATTGCCTAAGAGGGGTGGAGCTGTAACACCCTAAAGAATTAATTGGGATTAATTAAGGTAATTGAGATTATTAGTGTGCCTAATCTGATTTAATTAATTGAGTTTGAATAATTCCAAGGTATTTAAATTATTCACAGTAATTTATTTTAATCCAGAAGTGTGTATGGGCGCATTTCTGGACTGTTATCTTAAAATATTGTACACATGTCATTTTTATTTTTATTTTTCCTTTTATTTTCTTTTTCCTTTTTCTTTTCTTTCTTTTCTTTATTTTCCTCCTTCCCGTGCTTTTTCTCTCTCTCTCCTTCACTCTCACTCCCGCTCACTCACTCTCTCTCTCTCTCCGGTTTTGCGTCCCAAATCAAACGGATTTTGAGCCAAGGACGAGTTTCAAAATATTTTCAACATTAAGAGAAGGATTCGAGGTATGATTACTGAAAGAACCTCTCTTGAATCTCAAGTTTTTGAATTTCAAAACTTATTTTGGTTCAAAATGGATTTTTGATGATTTTGAGTGAAACTAGAGTATAAATTGGAGATCTTGGGTTCTTTGGACTTGTTTTAGGACCTCGAACCCGGATCTAGTGTTTTCCCTTTGAAATATTTGGATTTGGGACTGGATTTGCAGGTTTTTGGACAGATTTCTGCGAGCTTTTCTCGCACAGTCGAATCCACCGGTCGACCTGTGCAGTCAACCGGATTGCAGGCTGACCGGTCGACCGGTCCGGTCGACCGGTGTGCACACTACCGGTCGACCGATAGTGTTGCACTGTTCTATCACCGGTCAGCCGGTGCACACGGGTTTGACCCTGTTTGGCCATAAAAGTGTTGTTCTGACCCCTGTTTTCGGGGAGAACCCAAATTAGCTTCATTTGGGGACTTGGGATGAAAGGATTAACATCTTTAATCCCTGATTTGATATTAAAACCCTTGGAATGGAATTTGAAACATGAAAATGGATTAGGGCACACTAATTGAAAATCTTGGTACATAAGTGAGATTGGATTGCTTTAGGAATGAGAATTGATCCTAAAGTGTTGTCTTGTATCAATGATCGCTGAGGATTCAGACTGAAGGGGCTTGAGGAAGCGGAAGCCAAAAAAGGCAACGCTAGTCCCGAGTTTGATTGTGCGAGGTAGGATTTCTATCCCTTTTCCTTGTGAGTCTGTTTTTGAAAAGGATTTTGGCCTTGAAAATGTTTTAAAGAAAGGGATTGGTTTGCGAAAGAAAAATATTTTAAAAACCATGGCTTGTTAGTTTATGGAAATCCTTGGCTTGTCCTGTCCATGGAATCCATTGCTTGTCTAGTCATGGAACCTCATGGCTTGCTCAGTCATGGGGCCCGCGGCTTGAGTAGTTCGTGAGGTCATATGAACAATTTCATAATGTTAAATGAATCATTTCTTATGATAAGAGATCTTGCGAACTGGTAATAGAGTCTATTGCTGTAAGCCTAGATAGGATGCGGAGAGTGTATCCTCGGGGGCAGAACCCGAAACTTGCTCCGGGTAGGCGAGGCACTTGGTGAGGTGAGTAATTTGTACTAATTACTTGCTGAAGCCTGTAATATGGTCATTCTCAGTTATATTTCCTTTGAGAAAAAGGATGTGAGGTTCCGGCTATTTTGTCGGGGCTGAATGTCTTATTTTATTCATTTACGCGCTTATTTATTTATTCATTTATTTTAAGTATTTCAAATTATATCCTACTGGGCCTTTTGCTCACGTTTTATGTTTTAAATGTTAAACCCCTCCCAGGAGACTCGAGGAGTGGTGCGTTGTAGCTGAGTCGTGCTACGGATCGATCAAGTGAGGATTGAGTTCATCCTCTGATATAAAGTGTAAGGAGCTGAGGAATTCTGTAAACTTATTAATATTTGGATTTACTAGACTGTGGTTGATATCTGTTGTAATGATTATTTACAAGAGCATGTTTGTACGATACTGTATGTCCTGTGGGGTGGAGCCCTGTGTGTTAGAGGCTCCTGGATTACGTAATTTATTTATATTTTAATGCAGCTAAGTGTGGGACCCGGTTGGGAATCTGCTTTATGAATCCCAAATCGAGTTCCACGTCACCCACCCCGTTTGGGGGGCGTGACGGACATGCTGGGGCAAATTAACCAATGATGACTCATCCGATTGCGAATCAGATGATGACGTGGAAGCGCTTGAACAATTCCTCGTGGCAGTGTCGGTCCCACTCCCTTAGTGTGTCCTCTGCACTTGCCCAAAACTTGGGACATAATCCCCTCCTCATTGACCGATGTGGATGAACCTTCCCCAGCAAACTGTGTCATCTGCATAGTTCTTTCCACCTCCATCTAAGCCTGCAATGGTAAATGAAATAAAAATAGTATAATATGTTATGTTAAATATGAAAAAAGAAATAATTTTAAAATTTACTTACAAATGCAGGTTCTGCGTCCGGATTGATAAAATTCTGCCCATGACGGTACATGTCACCCCAATTGTCAATTAATGATCTTAGTTCGTCAAACAAGACAAAAAGCTTCCTATCTTTTTGTACTTTCTCCACTATATCTCAACCTATAGCCATTCCTCGATCAGACTGACGTCGAGATGTCGGCTTCGGAACTGTAAGAAAATAAAAATAACGAAATTTGCTTATAGAGAGTTTGACAACTTACAAATTTTGAGAGTATGTGTTATAGCATATAAAACCAAACTGACAATGTGTCGAGAGTCACGTCAGATTAGGTGGAGGCTGTGATCCTCCTGTAGAGCCGGCGCAGGTAGCTACTGGGCTAGACATTGAGATGCTATGTCGTTAAAAAAATATATTTGTTACTTTATGTGGCACGCAATTTCTTAAAAATTTTATAAATATAAATTAACTACTTTAGTTCTATTCGTCGTCACTACAAATGTCTTCAACATCATTGACACTTTCTACATTGTCATCATCTTCAAAATCAATGAGCTCATCTTCAATATAGTCAAACACAGTTTCATCATCACCATCGTCAATAAAGTCATCTTCATCTTCAGCGGGCGACTTGTCCTACAAGTATGCACGACGTCAGACGTGACAGTACTTGCTTCGATATCAGGCCGATCAAATTATAAGTTTTATCAAATTTTATGAACAAGTTATTTTTTTATTGTTGCACTCATAATGTTTATAATTAATTTTTAATTTTCTTTCTATTAATATATTAATTCGGATTGATTAAATTCTTAAAATTAATAGGTTTTAATAAAATTTTGGCATCATAACGACATATTTTTCTTATTATCCAAAAATTCAAACCTGTAAAAAACTAATTTTAAAAGATTTCAGCACACCATAACTGCAAGATGTGCCACCCATAACAATTATCAAAACTTTTAATTTCAACCTAAATCAAATTATAATCTTAAAATTTCAACAATCTCAATATCAAATTTCAACAATCTCAAAATTCATAATCTAAAATTCAATCTATAATCCAAATTTCAAATTATATACTAATTCTAAAATCTACAAATTAAACTTCAAGATTTAAAATCTACAATTATACACAATTCAAATAACAAAAAACTCATCCATTTTAAACTAAAAAAAATACAATAATTATAGAAAAACTTACAAAATTTAAACCCACTGAAATGGGGGCTGAAAACAGCAAGATAAATAGGGACAAAGGGCGGTGGTGGCAGACTTTGACGGCAGTAGACTTTGGCGGCAAGATTTTGGGACTTTTTGGATGAAAAAACAAATAAAACTTATAATATAGTTGATTTTGAAGATAATACAAGGAGATTTTGAGAGTTTGGTGTCAAAAAACTAGAGAAAACCGGTGAGAGGCCAAGAGAGAGAAGCCGATCGGAAATATTAGAGGAGGAGGCTCTGCTCGTGGGCATATAACAGAGTTTTTTGCGACGACGGAAAAGAATATTTGTGACGACTATAACTTAAATTTATTTGCGATGACACTTACATTATTTGCGACGACACATGTTGTCGCAAATATAACTAAATTATTTAGGGTTTAGAAGGAAGGTTCTCGAATTATTATTTGCGACGACACCGATAAGTCGTTGGCAAAACTTTTTGGGGACCCGCCCAATTTTCATGCTTGTTATTTTATTGAGGTGATACAAAATCACTTATTGCGACGACACACATTAATGTCATCACAAAAAAATTTTGCCACCCGCCAAAATAATCCCTTTTGCTCGGGGCAAATAAATAAATAAATTTAATTTGTGACGATATGTGTCGTCGTAAATAGTTAATTATTTGCGACGATATATCGTCACAAATAATGTTATTTTGGTGCTAAAAATTCGCGCCAAATAAGATCTGTCGCCAAACAAATATTTACGACAACACGTGAGTTTTTAGCAACAATAATATTTTTTGTAGTTTTATAAAAATATTTACGATGACATATCACCACAAATATTTATTTATTTGTGAGGATAATTGTCGTCACAAATAACCCAAATTGTAGTAGTGATCATAGTATTAGTTGGACGGGTCGCCATGGACGGTTGTAGCACATGTCATGCATTTTGCATGCAATTAAATAGTAAGATGATCAAAAAGATTAAATAAAAATTGTGAAGATCGGTGTGGCTTAAATGTTGAAGTGATATTTTTTCTTAATATTTGTTTGATTTCTTTTTCCTTTTTTCTTAAAGTTCAGCAAAGTTTTGTGTTAGGTTGAGTTGTAAAAACAAAATGAGACGATCGTTATTTTCAGGTTTAACTTAAAATTAGTATATGCCCCACTAAATTTGATGGTGGCTATCTCAATGAATATAACGTAACAAAAGTAAAAAAGAGTAATATGATTGTTTCTCAAACCGGATTTTAAAAAAAAAATATGTGCGGAAGCATGATATCAATCGAAACACATAAATTAAAATTTAATGCGATCATTATTTTATGTTAATTTAATTTTAAAAAAATTAAAGAGAAGAAAGAGAATTTTACCTTCGCTCGATTAAGATGTTTTTTTTTCAACGTATCTCTAAATCAATGTGAACTAAAATAAGTGAATATTCTAATAGATTTTTTAACACATGAGATAAATGAATTAAAAAGATTATTTATAATTATCACTCATTTTACTCAAAAATATGTGATAACACTGAATAAATTTTCTTTAATTTTTCTTTTTTTTTCTTCGGTACTTTTTTTTTCTTTTTCTGGAAAACTCTTTCACCGTACTTTCTCGCAGGAAGCACATATCTTTTTCAATATTTTTCTTTTACGTTTCCGTGCAACCACCTCTGAACACGTGGGAAACTTACCCACTCTCTCCTTCTTTTTATTTTATTTATTTATTTATTTTATTTATTTTGTTTTTGAGGGAACGTGTACGGTGTACTGCCGCACGTTCCCTATCCTTTTAATGTTTATTATATATATATATATATATATATATATATATATATATATAAGAGGAAATCGTAGCTTTCCTTTTGTTTTTTATTAATATTATGGCCAAATAAAAAAAAAACTTTTCTCATAATGAGAAACGTGGGACAATTTAAGAGTGTTAACATTTTTCTCTTTCTATAAAAAGTGACTAGATTCATGCATATTAATTTAAAACAATTTTAAATTAATTTTAATATTAATTAATTAAATTAATTAATATGTGTATTTAGAATTTTCAATTCTAAATTAATAATCATAACCCAATATGATATATATAGTTCACAGTAATTTTATAGAGCCGTTGAGAGAAACTATGGATATTATAATTTTAAACTCTAATAATTTTGACAATTAATTAACACCTTAATTAATATATTAAAACTATTAATTTTAAATTATTCCACTATAAATTTAGAATTGAACTCTCAAAATTATAAATTATGTTCACGGAATTTGTATTGTTTATTGATATAGTCACTACATATAAATTAATCATTCATAAACTGTTCATAACTAAAGCTAGGTATTTTCCGCTGACCTTTTTAATTATATATTTATCCATAACTACCATTGATCTTCTAATGAATAATATATTTTATGATCCAATCATAAAATTGAGCGCTTTTATTATTCAAGCCCCGAATCAATACTTATGGGAATCATCCATCTACTTCATTATGAAGGAATGGATTTCATCTTACAAATTAATATTCCTGGCTATTTATTTTACTATGCTCCAAATATACCAAGACTTTGACACTATTCACATGTGTCATTACTCAATATGTCAAAGAACATAATATCATAAATATGAGTCTATTAATTACTCAAAATTAAGATTAATTCATATATAACCATCATTGATTAATATTGAATACTATATTTAATAATAGAATTTATTAGAGATTCATAATTAATTGTGTTCCGGTCCTATGTAATCATATTACATAAAATGCTTTCATTCCAATAATCTCATTATTAACAATCTGGGATAAAATTGTTTCATTTAGAATGTAATGAATCGTAGAAGTAATTTTAAATTAAAGATCTCAACTTTAATTTATAATTACGGACAAGTTTAGATTATTTTACTTCAAACATTATCCCCTGCATATAACACTTATATACAATGTTTAAAGTTACATCTAAAATAATCTAGGGATTTTGATATTTATAAAACATCACATGCATGCAAAATAAAATTGAAAAAATTCCTCATTTCATTGATAATGAGCAAAATATTTACATCTTATTTGATTTATCCCAACATAATATTAAAAAAAAAAATTAAATTGTATTTAACAATTTAAAAGATAATTTTGTAATTTTTGAAACTAAAAGGATAATCACGAAAAAATAAAATTAGGAAGTACATTTATGCAATCACTCCTAATTGAATTTCAAACTTTAAAATATAATTTCAAAATATGAAATTGAAGGTTCATGGTGGCAGCTCATAAGGCCGATCGGCAGCACTTTGATGGAGGCTTGCATACTTTTTTCTCAATGGAGCAAAGTCATTAGGTGCCTTTTCGGGCTAACAAAGAGATGGTCCCTGAAAGGTAAGACTTAAAATTTTTAACTATTGAAAAACAATAAACCAGAAAGGTAAGAGTTAAAATTTTTAACTATTGAAAAACAATAAAATAGGAACACACGCGGAAAAAATTACTTTCACAGGAATAAAATCGAAAAAAGAAATATTTTTAAAAAACACATAAAAAATTAAAATGTAAAAAAAAAAAGAAGAAATAAAAAAAAAAAAAAAAAAAAAAAAAAAAAAAAAGGAAGGTAAGAGGAGCTGGCACATAGAAAAGAGATGTTGCTGAAGTTAAAATTTGACATTAATGGATCTAAATAGCTTAAAAACGCCATAGTACAAACTTCAAAATGTATTGAACATCCAACAAACAATTAAAGAAATGAACATAAAGTAATCCGTTAAAAATTGAAGTAGGTAATGTGTAATTGAATTAAATTTGATCTGTGGGTTCGATTTGATCAGTTAATTGGATCCATTCCACTCCTCCACGATTTAGGATGTACTTCATAACAGTTTTAAATTTTGGGGTGAAAATTTGTTTGAATTGAGGTATTGTCACACTGACCACTAGCCATATGGAAGTAATGTTTACTATGAAAACATGTGCAGTGGAGACTTTGATATGTAAGGCCATCTCCAACCCATAACTCTATGTTTTGCTCCATCTTGAACAGACAAAAAAATAAAATAAAAAATAAAAAATAAAAAATAATTCAAAATTATGCGACATTGCTAATGAATCTTTTGCTCTTGGAGAAAAGTATTCTGATGCAAAACTAGTAAGAAAGACTCTCAGATCACTACCTGAGAGATTTGCATACAAGGTTGCCACTATAGAAGAGGCGAAGGATGTTGACTCAATGAAACTTGATGAACTCATGGGTTCTTTTCGTACTTTCGAATTGAAATTTAAGAAGGACAAGAAGGAGAATGGAATGGCTTTTTGATCTGGAGTAGAATCACAGAGCAATCAAGAGGAATCTGAAGATGAAGGAGAACTAGAAGAATCTCTGGCATGCCTCACAAAAAACTTCAAGAAGATTTTGAAGAAGATGAAAAATAATGGAAATTTCAAAGATTTCTCTAAGACTGGGAAACAGAGATTTAATTCTCAGGGTTCAAAACAAACTGACTCAGATAAGAAGGTAAGAGGAATTCAATGCAGAGAGTGTGATGGATATGGTCATATACAAGTGGAGTGTGCAAACACCTTGAAGAAAAAGAAGAATAAGGCCATGAAGTCCACATGGAGTGATGATGAAAGTTCCAATGCAAGTCAAGATGAGGATGAAGAGCACAACAGCAATTTTGTTGCATTCAATGTGACTACAGTCCTTTCAGACGGAAGTACCACCAGCAAGGATGCATCTGTAGCAGAATCTGTAGGTACAGAAATAAGCATGAAGGATGTTTCCGCAGAATCTGAATCTAATACTTATACAGACAGTGAGGAGGAAGACATTGATATTGAAGAGGTCCTGAAAGCATATGAAAAAATGTATTCTAAGTGGACAGTGGTTTGCAAGGTCAATATTTCCTTAGAAGAGCAAGTTAAAAACCTTAACAAGGAAAAGGGAGAACTCCAGGCCATAGTGACCAAATACGAGTCTGAGGCTGCAAAGAATAAAAGGGATCTTGCAGGAACAAGACTGGAGTTAGAGCGAACTCAAAGAAACCTAAGGTTGCTGAACTCTGGAACGACTAAATTGGACCATCTCTTATCTCAACAAAGAACAAGTAGCGATAACACTGGTCTTGGTTACATGGGTGAGAGTTTTGGTAGAAAATTGGCATTTGTAACACAAACAAGTCAGATGTCAGCCATGAGCAGAATACTAAGGAACGGCCAGGTATGAAATCTGTCACAAATTCTGTAGCTGCAAAACGCAAGCAGAAGCATTTTGTTCCTATCTATCATTAATGCCACATACATGGACACATAAGACCTTGGTGTTATAAGTATCAAAATGTTTTGAATAGAGGAATGCAGTTTTATCCACCTAAGGATAGAAAAACAAGAAAAATTTGGGTTAGAAAATCTGATATGCGGAGTCAAAAGGCACAACTTCTTTCCTCATCGCTTGTGCCCTTTTCCTCGGCTGTTGATCCTCCGGTTTGATCTGTTTTTCAGTTTGTAATTTTTGATTCCAATAGTTTATGTTCTATTTTGGACTTTGGCTTTTTGTTTATCAAACTTAGGGGGAGAGTAATTGTCTTGACACTTTGTTTTGTTTTGAGTACCAGTGTGTAGAGTTGTATAATTTTGCCAAACTAAGCCAAAGGGGAGATTGTTGAGTCGTATGGGATATGTTGGACTCTCCTCTATGTTTTGGGCCTTTATTGGCTTAGTTGGGCTTTATGTTGGAATTGCCATTTTGAAAGTGTCAAGAATGTAGTACAGCTTGTATTAATTCGTTTTGGGTAAAACTATGCGTTTTGACAAAAAGCTGAAGTCTGACTTTCAAAGTCGTGGAGAAGATCAAGATTGTGTTGCTATTTAGATTTTTAACAGGATTTGAAATTGTCATTTGGGTAGATAAGGCTCTGAGGATTTCGTGGAGAAGATCAAGCTTGAGCTGCTATTTTGATTTTTAATAGGATTTGAAATTGAAACAAATATTTGATATAGATTTTGTTTGAGTTTGATAAGTGGTTTACATAAAAATCATATTCCTTGATGGATTGGCTGTGAAGATCAAGATATTATCCTTAAAGAGATTGGAGTGCTGAGAATCCGGGTTAAAAGGAATAGCAACTGGAATATGCGAAGCAGATTACATGCTTTGAATTTTGAGCGGATAACTGTATTATCTGTAACTACAGATTCGGTGACAGATTCGAATTTTGAACCAGATCAGGTTATAAAAGGTTGATACACGAGGTATCAAACTATGGACTGAAACTCCGAAAAAGCACGGTGTGCACAAGTTGAAGAGTGAGAGCATTCATCGATTTTGATCTTTGAGAGATGATTTTGTGAGCTTTCGGGAGAATGCGTTTTGAAGACGAGTGGTGCTCGCCAAGCTAGCCACTTAGGATGTTAGACATAGCGACGTTGATAGTCAAGAGGGAGTCTTGAGTTGGTTAAGTCCGATTGGTGTCTGTAACTTTTTACCTATTAGTGGATTGCTTGATGCCTGGGCGTGGCCCCGTGGATGTAAGTCGGTTTGACTGAACCACGTTTAATCATTGTGTGATATTTGTTGGTTGCCGAATCGAATTCGGCGGCGGAAACGCAGCGGAAAGGCGGATCGTGTATAACAAAAATTTTCATAAAACTTTTGAGATACTCTATAGATTATATTAATTTATGCACCAATAAATTAATCTCATTAATTTATAAGATTCAAGGATCAAAAAAAAAAAATACCTTGTAGCCGACTCGGATGATATCTTGATTTTCTTTGACCACGAACAGTCCTAGATCCAAGCTCTTTTGTTTAGAACACCAAAGTCTTCCACGTCAATTCCTTGATTCCACGTAGACGCGTGTGTGGGCACACGTGAGACAAAACGGTTTCTAAAACACTCGAATTTCCACAAACACCAACGCATGCACGATGTGGAATTTTTTGGAGAAAAATATTTTTCTCTCTTAGCTATGAGAAATTTTCGGCCACACTAGGAAACTAGGGCTGAAAAGTGTTTTTAAGATTGTCACACAATCTTTCATTTATCTCATATTTAAAGAGAAGAAGTCAATCTTCAAAATAGGATCAAATCCTTATCTCCAATTTTGAATTTGGAACAAAATCCCTTCCCCTTATCCCTTAGTTGGCGGCCACCCTAGGGTTTTATCCCTTTGTGTGTGGCACCTAAATAAGATAAGGAAGGAAGATATTTTATCCATTATCCAAGTAGTTCAATTTTAATTGATTCAAATTGAATTTAAGTCAAACTTAAATTAATTTGAATTCTAAATTAAACAACTTATCAAATAAGTTTAAATGGATAAATCTAGATATGTTCAAATTCAAATTTAAATAATCTCATTATTTAAATAATAATTAATTCTCAATTAATTATTCTTGAGTATTAATTTTAGAATTCCGTAATTCTAAAATTCCCATTTTGCCCTTTGTGTGCGGTAGAATTACAAGGACGACGCTGGGAGGGGACTAATGGACCTATAATTACGAGCTCCAATAAAATTAATAATTAATTAAACACTTTAATTAATTAATTAATTCTATTAATTCAATAGTTACTCCACTATAAACTTGAAATTGCACTCTCGTAATTATAGACATTAATTACTTCTAAACTGTGAAGTGTCCATTTGATATAGTCATTGCATATAGATCGATCCTCCATAAATAATTCATAATTAGAGTGGGGTAGAATCCGTTAACCTCTCTAATTACATCTTTATCCTTGAGTACCATTGATTCTCTAATGGATAGTGATTCATAAAACACATTCATGAACCGGGCGCTCTTACTAATCCAAGTACCGAATCAACACTCAAGAGAATTATTTATCTGCTTCTCTCTCAAGAAGGAATGGATTCCATCTCGTATAATAACATTCCCAGCTACCTATTTCATTATGTCTCCAAAATACAAGGAATAGGATTGGAATGCACCGAGTAAATCAAAAGACATAAATCCATAAATAGGAGTTTGTTAAGAACTCGGGATTAAGATCATTCTATATATGACCATCGGTAGACTCAATTAGAATTTCTATGCTTAACGGAAATTATTAGAAATTCATATTGTGTCAAGGTCCATGTTCCACATAATCTCATTATGCGAAATACACTCATTCAATATCTCGCCATATTACGGTCGGATAACACCGTTCCATTCTAAATGGGAATGACATGTATTAATAATGTTTTAATTAAAGATTCCAAACTTTAATTAAATTCATTATGAAACAGATTACTTTTGATTATTATCCTTAAACATTATCCTCTTGTATATAACACTTATATACTATGTTTAAGGTTACATAAATAATCAAGGAATTTTATTTGATATTCATAAAATATTCATAAATATATGCACATAAAATGATGAATAAACTATTTTATTAAATAAATAATAAATATCCTTTTACATCTCATGCTTTCAGGACACTATTCCCAACAATATTTACTTTGCTTTTGTGTTTTGCTTTGGTAATCCTTAATCATTTTATAAGAAAATACAGTAAAAGCAGATAACCGGTTCTAACAATTATTATTTAATAGATCAAGTATACCACGTATTTTGCCGATATAATACACACATCTAATGAAAATTTAACATTTTAATATGATTTTTATGTCTGTTTTTTATATTTATGTTTCTCATTCCTAATATGCATTGCATTAATTATTGAGTCAAAATTATCATAACTATACTACGTAATTATCTTATTTAACAACAAATAATTATTTGTATTTCTAAAATATTATTATTTAATTTGCTTTTAAAAAAGACGTTAAGCAAAAGAAATAAGAATAAATTAATTCATAGGAAAAATATGACGAAAACTAAACAAAAGTTGTAGTAAATAGTATTTTTATAAACTAAATTTAGTAAATAACAACTTTTAAAATATTTGGAGTAAAGAAATAAGAATAAATTAATTCATAGGAAAAATATGAAGCTAACTTATAAACAAAAGTTGTAGTAAATAGTATTTTTATAAACTAAATTAAGCAAATAAAAAATTTTAAAATATTTAAAGTAAATATCAATAAAAGGACTTTTACCACTTAAATTTTATTTAAAAATAGTAAAAAAAATATTTACCACGTAAAATTTTAATTCACTGCTATTTACTTTAAATAATTTTAAAATCTACTCATGTAAATTTGTTATTTACTTCTCCTCAAACTATAACTGCAGTTGGCCGTGTACCTAGGGAGTTTGAGATAGGTGTGATCTTCTCAATTAAAGAAGGAATTTCTTCTTCTTCTTCTTCTTCTTCTTCTTCTTCTTTTTTTTTTTTGTTGTGGAAAATATTTTCCTCATTGGCTTTCTCAATTTTTGTATCAAACGCTTAATTTCTTTCTGATTCTCCTCATCGAGCTCCAATAATTTCTTTTAACGAATTTGTCGGGTTATGTCCATACACTGACCTTTAATATATATCGCATTACTAGCAATCCTAATTATACTCTTTCGGAGTTTGACGAATATATCATTTGTTTTGTAGTGAGACTCAAGCATTTAGGAGTCCGTCTTCCTGAACTGTGGTGCTTGTTTTTCTCAAAATATTTTTGTCCTGTTTCTCTTAGAGCAATTATGGGGAAGACTTGGATTAATAACGTTATGGATTGTGTGTAGACAACTCATATTTAATTTTATTATGTGCAGAAGGTCTCTCGTCTCTTTCACGTCGTGCCGAGAGGGAGAATGCTTTGATTGGAATTAAATGCGCTCGTCAGGCTCCGCAGATTTCCCGTATAGTTTTTTTTTTTTTTTTTTTGTCAGGTAGATGAGCGTAATTGTGAGACTGTTAAGAAGACTTTGGAAGATTATAAGCAGGCGCTGGGACAGTTGATTAATTTTCAGAAGACGTCGGCAAGTTTTAGCCCTAACTTGAATGGAGAGAGGCAGGGGGCGATTCTCTCTTTATTAGGGCTTGAAGGGAGAGCTGTGCATGACTTTTACCTTGTACTTTTGCTGGACGCAACAAGCGTCGTCTCTTTAATAGCATTCGAGAGAAGCTTTGGAAGAAATTGCAGCTGTGGCAAGGTAAACTGGAGTAGAAATTTTGATAAAAGGCTGTGGCCCAAGCTACTTTCACCTATGCTATGAGAGTGTATTCAAGTTACTGTGAGGAAATCAGAGACAAATTCTAAACTCAAACGAAACCAAGAACAGGAAAAACAGTAAACAAAAGAAAACAAGCAATTATACTTGGTTCAGATTAATCAATCCTACATCCAAGTTAGGGCTTCTACCCTAGTAAATCTACTATTCAGAACAATTACACCCTCAGAAATCACAACCAGAAAATCTCTCAGCTCACAAGTACAAGATTTTCTCAGTAACCAAACACAGGTTTTCAATTACACAGAAAAGCCTTCTTCTCAGCTTTTTCTTATCTCTCTACCGTAACTGCTTCTTTTTACTCAATATATTGACTTTTCAACAATTAACCAAGTCTATATTTATACAACGCTAAAACCAATGGGTATTAGACACGTCATCAATCCATGAGCCTCCTTAGTAACAAGCTGCAGCCTTGAAACCAACTCGGCATAACTGAACTCCAACTGCCTCAACTAATTCTTCAACCAGAGCCAATCTTCACAGTTACCTTCTACACTTTGTGAGGAGTTCCAATCTCTCGTTTCTAGATTTTGGTAGGGCGGGGGGAGTGATGAGCGTAAAATTCATTATAGGTTCGGTGGAATTTACTATGTCAGGCAAAGGGTGATGGTGGGATGGGTTTCCGATACATGGTGGCTTTTAATCGAGCCCTTTTAGCGAAGCAAGGATGGCGGGTTCTTACTTCCCCGAATTGTCTGATGTGTAGAGTTCTGAAGGCCAAATATTTTGCTAGCTCCGATTTTTTTGGAGGCGGGTATTGGTCATAATTCTTCCTATTTGTGGCGCAGTATTCACTGGGGAAGAGATTTACTCAAAGCTGGGGTATTTATGGAGAATAGGAGATGGGACTTGAGTGAGAGTTTTCCGCAATCCTTGGCTTCCCCGTCCTTCTTTCCAGCCAATAACTAGACCCACGGAGCGAAATGTTAATTTGTGTGTGGCGGATTTAATAGTGGATGGTCGATGGACTTTACCTGCTTTGGAAAACCACTTGTGGGAGATCGACAAGGAGCTCGTTCTCAGTTTACCGTTTGGTACTCGATGTTGGTTCTTTGATAACAAGGAAATTTATTCCGTTAGATATCCGGCTACAGGCTGGAAATGTCTCGGAGCTTCTGGCCCGAGTATTGACGTTTCTAGGTGGCGAAAATTATGGGCATGCAATGTTCCTAGGGTGGCTTGGGCTAGCAGTGCTTCATGGGAGGTGTTAAAGTCTTTCTCTGGTTGTCCTTTTGCCTGTCTTTGTTTATTTGTTTCCCAGCATCGTAACAAGGAGTTTCTTCAACTTTTTTGCGGGTTCTGTTGGAGCATCTGGGGTGCTCGTAACTCCTTGCTTTTTAAATGGCAAGTGCCTTATGGGTTCAGAATTTACGCAGAAGGTCCACTCTAGCTAGGGAAGCCTATGTGATGCAAGACCATAGAATTGAAAATGATGAACATAAAGAGGCCAATTTATAGGCACAGAAGTCCTAATATTAATCAAACACCTAATAGTATTATTCCAACTCAAATAAGTCCAAAATAATCCTAATATAGATAAACTAGTTTTTTACCCCGCGCGTTGCTGCGGGAAAGATTGTTGTAGAATAAAATTTTTTGAAAATATTAGTATTATTGTTAAGAAAATTTTTTAAAGGGTGAAATAGAAGATTCTAACAAAATATAGAAAATTGTTTTGGAAGTGCAGATACAAAAGTTGAAAGACTAACAAAAAAGATGTAAAGAAAAAGAAGGTACATTGAGTGTTGCAACGGGTAGTGATATTACATAAGAGGTTGATAGTTTTTAGAATACAGGAATAGTTTATATATATACATATACATATATATATATATATATATAGATATTTGTACATGGATGGGATATTTACATTGGGATTGAGCTTTTTGTTGTTGCCGTGCTTTGCTTTTCTTGTTTACCTGTGATATGTATAGTTTTGAAAAGTTAGTATTCATAATTGATGAAATTAGTAATATTTTGATTTAGGGAAAGTGATATTACCTGTTCCTTGGGCGCTTTGTAGATTGCTCTGGTTCTTTTGATCGTGCACTATAATGATAAGAGTTTGTTTAGATATATATAAAATTATAAATATTGTTTTTGATTTATGAATAATGTAAATCAGTTTATAACTTACCGAATGGTTGATTTTTTTGGGTCTGGAGTTTGTGGATCCACTGGTGTTTCAGTTGTTGCTATTGTTTTTGTCTGAGAGCTGAAATGGTAAAATATAGTTTAGATATTAGACATTATTTTTTTATTTGTAATAGGTAGAATTTAATATAACTATTTTACCTTGTTGTTGTCACTATATTTGTTGATGTTGGTGTTGGTAGTGGTAGAGGCTCTGTGTCTTCAAATATTTTGGCAACGATTGCATTTGTTTGTGATCCTCTTTATTGAAAGTATAGTTGGAAAATCTTTGTTTGTCCTCTTAGTTGAGAGATGATCGGCGGGATTGTAAACGGATCAGTAAAGCCTTCATCGATTGTTAGTGTAGAGCATGGTTTTTTTATTAGTGCCTGTGCTGCTCTGCCAAATATAGTAATGTTCATGTTTCCAGTTGCATCTTCAATTTCTGCTGTTAATCTGTACCTGTAATATGCAAAATTATAGTTTATTTATGTAATAGATTAATTACTATAAGTAATAAAAGTAAATTGATTTTGGTAATTGTATATTTGGAAGTTTTTGTACCATGGAGATGGTGTTGTTTTTATGTGACCATGACTGTCACACCACCAACCAATCCCGAATTTTGTTTTAGTATCGATAACATATGGGGCAGGAATTGTAAAACCATGCTTGTTCTCACTTTGAGAATCCGGTTATTGTAGCTCTTATTGTAAATCTTGTTTCTGTGTAGATAGATAAAGATTGTTAGCTTGAATGATATAATTAGAAGAAAAAATAAGAATGTGGTATTATTGTTGTTGTAACCTCGGTTCTTTGGTGATATAATGTTTTTGCTTCATCAATTGTTGTTCTATTTTGTGTTTTTGTTCTTGATGGATTGACTTGATGTTGTTGATCTTTGTTGTAAACTCAATTTCTTGATATTGGTGTGAAAACCTGTAGATACAAAAATGTGAATGATTTTGAAAAGAAGTAATACAAAATTTTTTGTTTTTAGATATTGTGAATTATTTTTCTTACCTTGTTTTTAATGTTGTTGTCTCTGATATATCTGGGTCAATATAAAATATTGTTGCTGCAGTGCTTGAAACATATGCATTTCCTAAGATTTGGGCCATGAATTGATTAATTTCTTGGTGTATTTTTGTGTGGGTATTATGTTTTTATCATAAAATGTTGAGAAAGTACCTAAATATTGTTTTACCAATATTGCTACGAAAACTGCAACAACTGGTCCTTTCATTGATTTGATAACATTTTCATCAAATTGGTCTGCTTTGTGTCCCCATAAAGTAACTTGAAGTTGTTCATTTCTGTCAGAAAAAGGAAATGGAAAAGTAAATATTAGAATAAAATATAATAAGTGATGTAAAAAAATTGGTGCAAAATTTATTTACCTTATGTTTTGTATCATTAGGGTACGTTGTGATGTCTGTCTGCTGCTAATGTTTGTTTGTTCTATTGATTGTATTTTTGTCAAGACACCAATGACATCTGTTGATATATTAATATGTCATCAAAAGAATATAGATAAGTAAATTTTTTTTTTTTTTGGAGAGAGTAGTTTATATTACATGTTAAAAGTTCGGTTGTTTGGATTTTGTGATGAAGCTGATCGAATTTAGTAAAATAAAATCTGTGGAATGGAATGGGAAGTGTGTCTTTGATGACTGGGAGAAAAACTGTTGCACGTGCAAATTGTAACATTGCAGAATGTGGAACAACTTTGTATGTTGGCTTGTTTTGTGTGACAAAAAAGTTGCTGATGTCATATATATTGCCTTGTTCAATTTTTAGGGAAATGATGTCAGAATTACGTGCTCGAATTGATCCTTGAATTGCTTCGTGCTGTGAATAAAAAATATGAGAATGTGATTTATTTTATAATATTATATAGTATTAAGTATGTTATAATATAGTGTTTGGAATAGTTATTACCTCTTCATCAACTAAAACACAGTCGACGCTTATTAAACGTCCTGTTGCTAAGTCGTTGTTTGTCCATAGTCTGCAAATCCGTGCCCTGATTGTTTGATAAACTTCGTTCGGTTTTAGTGCGCGGAATGGTGTTGTCATTTTTCCTATTTATTGAGAAAGAAAGATTATTATTTAATATCTTTGTGTGATAATATAGTTTGGAAATTTATCAACTATTTGATTAAAATGTTGATATATTTCTAAAGTAATATGATGTGTAGTATAATTTAATTTCAAGTGTTTTCTTTTTTGTTATTTTTATTTTATTTATTTATTAATTATAGTATACGGTTGTTTAAAGAATTGAAAAATATAAGGATATTGTTTTTGGCGCAATATTTAGGGATTATGGTTTATTTTTTTGTTTTGGTTTAAAAATGGTTGAGTCGTTTTTTATTATTAATTGTTAATGAAAGATTTGATTTGTTTAGGGAGATTCTTGTTTTATTGTTGATGAAAAATATTAATCAAAGGTTTTGACGTTGTGTGTTCTATATTTATATTTATATTATTTAATTAAATATTATTTTAATGATGGAATTATTTTGTAAGTTATTATGATTATATTTTATGGCGATTGAAAAGAGTAGTTTCTATAAATTGCATTTGATGGGATTTGATGCTTATTTTATTATTATGAAAAATAGAAAATTTGATAAGGGTGTTTTTAAACCTTTTTCTTGGATAAAGAAAGGTGTATTCATGATGAAGTGATTTTTATATTATTTATTTTTTTGTTCCGGTTGCTATTTAAAGTATCAAGTTGTTGATATTAGTTGAAAGGTTGAAAAGTAGGCTTTGAAGATTATTACGGGTGTTTGGTAATAGTATAGTGTTTGAGTTGTTCTTTATTTAGATAAAAGTGGGGGTTTATGATAAAGTAGATTTTAGAAATAATAATTGGTCAATGGCGTATTTAGGAAGTGGAAAAAACAATAAGATTATGTAGGATTATAATTTAGTGTGAATAAATTAATAAAAAATGTTTATGTAATAATAATGTAGGTATAATAATCTTAATCTGAGATTAGTGAAAACAAATAGAATTATATAGATATCAAAAGGATAAAATATGAATAATACATGTAATAAGGTTAGAAATGAATTATGTATAATGGGACGTATTTATATTTGTATTTGGTTACATTGAGGTTTGTGCTTTATACATAGATAAATATATTAAATATTTTGTGTTAGAATAGTTGGTTATAAAAAAGAGTTATAAATGGTATAATGGATGAGTAAATGATTACAGGAGAGTTTACAGAGGAAAAAATTAAGAGATTATGTTTGTTGTTTTATATTATATATTATTGGTAATGTATGAGAAATCAAGTATATATTTATATATATTATAGTTAAATTAAATAATATGAAGATGAATATAACCATAAAAGTGTGAAATTTGTTGTATGATATAAGATTAAATAATAAGGTAAGAAAAATTCATAAATTAAGTTTGTGTAGGATGAGAATATAAATAAGCGAATTGGGATATGTATTTGTGTGAGTTGTGTTTGTTAGAAAATGCTTAGACAAATCAAAACTTGTACGTAGTTGGTTTTTTTATGAAGTTATAGTAGGAATAAAGGTTGATTAGTATTTATGTAGGGATAGATAGTGGGAAAAGATTAAAGAAATGAAATAAAGATTGATGATTACAAAAGTAGTAAAAATGTTGGTAATTATATTTATAATCAAATTATAATAAAAAAAGGGGTTGATAATTGATAATAGTAGTGATTAGATATGATTAATGAAGTTCAGGGATAATTTTTTGGATAATAATATTTTTTAGATGATAGGAATAAAATGGGGAGTGATAAAAAGGAAGAGAAAAAAAAAAAAAAAAGCAAAGATGATTACAAAAAATTATATAAAAAATGGGTAATAAAATGGGAAAAAAATTATGTAAGCAGATTAGGGAAATGTAAAAAATGAAGAAATAGATTGTTTATAAATAAGGAAAAAATAGGAAAAGTGGGGGAATTAATATAATATTATTGTCAATGTAATAAATTGGGTATGTGTGAGTTATTTACAAATAAGGAGAAGGAGAGAAGTCGGAAAAAAAAGTAGAGGGAAAAAAATGGGAGTTATTAATAATATATGAATGGGATGAAATGTGAGTAAAGATTATTACTTGATAAAAGTGATGAAAAAAGGCAACGGCAAATGTTAATAAAATGAAATGAAGTATTAATAAGGTATGAATAAAGAAAGGGGGAGTTATTAATAGTACCTGGATTAATATGAAAATTATCTTAGCCGTAGGAGGTGAACAATCCAGGAACAAACATAGGTAGCTAAGGACAGTAAAATAAAAGTAAAGAGTAGTAAGGGATAAATTGTGGGGTGAAAGAGTGGTTGTAGGTAAAGAAATCACGGTGATAAATAGTGAGGCGTATGGAAGTATCAAAGGACAGTGGTAAATATGGAGTAATGAAGGAAAGTGGATGGGAGAAGAGGATGAAATGAAATGAGCAGGGGAATTGGTGGGAGCGAATATGTTCTGTAAATGTATAAGAATATAATAGGCATGTGATTGGAGAAAAATTGGAAAATAAAAATTTATGAATTAGTGAGTGAATAAAATGGGTACAGATTAATTTTAGTACTAACAATATAGAAAATAAAAAAATGCAGAAGGAAGGAAAGGATTGGGGAAAAAAAAGGACGAAAAAGCTGAGAAGGAAGGACGAAAAAATCGTGAAAAAGTATTTTAGCAAATCTGATGAAATTTGTAGATAATAGGAAATGATGGTAAAATGTGTTGCAGGAGATACGAATAGAAGAAATGATGCAGAATGAAAAAAAAAA
This sequence comes from Morus alba, assembly GCA_012066045.3. NCBI lineage: Eukaryota > Viridiplantae > Streptophyta > Magnoliopsida > Rosales > Moraceae > Morus > Morus alba. The sequence continues at coordinate 20,507,164 of CP050224.2, forward strand.
ATTTTTGATTTTTCTGATATTTTCGTAACAAAATCAAAGCAGTCATTGGCCTAAAAAATGAAAAGGACAGCCTAAGAAATGTAGATGATCAAGATAATAAATAGAGAGGGAAAAAATCTTACATTCTCTGGATGTTGTGTGAAATCACGTCGTAGAAAAAGGAGAGAAGTAGAGAGAGGATCTACAGAAAATAAATTTGTTAGTAAGGATCGTAAACAAACGTTTTATGTCAATTGTAAAGGTAAGTAAATGAAAATGAGGAGAAAAATTAGGGGAAATATATATGATTTATTCACTATGAATAGAGAGCAGAGGAAAAAATTGTTGGCAAAGAAAGAAAGAAGTAGGATGGTAAATAAAAGAAATGTCAAAATGCAATATAATGAAAAGTAAAAGTATTTGGAGAATGCAGAGAAGAAGAAAAACAAAATTTGTAAATCCTTGTGCAAGGCCTACGGAAGGAGTTTTTATATGAACAACACAGGAAAAGGTTGAGGATTGGAACGAAGGAAATCACAGTAGAGAAGAGAAGGAAATGATTATATGAAGTCATTAGAAAAAAAAAAAACGTGAAACAATGGGATAGAAACAGTGAAGAAGGAAAAGAGGAATGGGTAGAAAGTTCCAGGCCCTCTGTGGACAAACAGTGAAAGGAGGAACGGAGGAAATCAAGGTGATGTTAAAAAAATTAAAATTACGAATAGGCCCTCTGTGGACAAAGGCAAAAACGGAGGAAAATGAAAAAAGAAGCCCAAAACATTGTAATATTATTGTATAAATAATTGATTAGTGTTGGATATAGAGTGGACGGGGAATTTGGCTGGTAATAGTAGTTTTATGATGTGGAAAAAAGTAGTTATATTTATGATGTTAAAATAATTTATATTTATATTTAGATATATATATATATATAATTCTGTATTATAAAAAAAATTAATATTTTTTATAATATGGAGATATTATATATAGTAATTTTTTTTTTTTTTGTGATTAAAATGAAAATTCTTAGATGTGTAAATTTATACATTATAGTAGTAATTAAATAGATGGTAATATTGTATATATTAACTTCCTAATCTTTTAAGAGGTAAGATTTGAGTCACATGTTTAACTGGATACTTGGATTGCTTAATAGAACAAAAGGAAGGATAAGATTGTTATTTATTTTATAATATTCAATATCAATATTAAATTTAAATTAATGTAATATGATGTTTGCAAAAGTTATTACCTGGTTATTGAGCGAGAGGCAATCTAGATTTATTAGATATTTTATTATTAATTTGTTATTTGCGTATAATTTGCAAATGTTAGTTCTAATAGCTTGATAAATTTTAGTTGATTTTAATGTATGAATTTGTCTAATTATTTTGCCTATACTTTGTGAAGGGAGAGTAATTATTTGTATGAATAATGTCATGTAGTATATGTTATCAATTTAGTAGCAATAATGCATTTAAATGTAATAAAATTATTAGTATCATATTGGTATAGTTTTTTGGCAACATTTTTGGTTTTTATGTAATATTGTGTAGAATTTCTTTGTAGACAATATTTTTTATATGATTAGGATATTTATTAATTAAATTATGTATTAATATGTGTAATCCTTTAGGATTTGTGGCTCTTGATAAAGCAACGTATAATTGTCCGTGAGTAAAAATTTCAGTTTCTAGGTATAATCCAATTTTGGCTAATGATTGGCCTTGACTTTTATTTATTGTCATTGCATAGCATATTTTTATTGGAAATTGTCGTCTTTCTAATGTAAATTGCCATTTTGATTAATGTACAGTCATTTCTATTCTTAGAATATAAATTTTTTCATCTATATTATTTGAATTTATGATTTGTCCTTCTATAATTTTATCCGTTAATTGTGTGATAATAAGTCTTGTGCCATTACATAATCCAATAGATTTGATTTAAATTTCTTAATAACATTATTGGAATTCCTATTTTAAGGTTTAATTCATGTGGCGGTATTCCATTAAAATTTAAACTGTGTAAGAATTCTTTAGGATATAATAAGTTAAGTTCATCTATATTTTCGGATGAGGATACAATTGTATCATAACTATAATAGGATTTTAATTCTCCAGGGACTAAGGATAATATGTAATTGTTAATATCATTAGCTGTTTTATTTTTTGGGGTTATTATTGCTCGTTCTTTTAAATATTGAATGTTGTTGAAGCAATGATTGAAATCATTATATATCAATGTACACATTTTTTCAATTGGATTTGATTGATAGTGCAATATGTATTTGTCTGGTATTTTTATCCATGTAGTATCTTCATTTTCTGGATCTTTTATTCCTTGTGAAGTTCCATTTCCAATGCTTAATATCCAATCTGAAAATATTGCAATTTCTGTTTTTTCTTCGTCTATAATTTTATAGTGTTTTAATCTCATATTTTCTGTTAGAGTTAGGACACGAAAATGTGGCCATAAGTAAGATTTATTTATGGTTGCATCTATTATGTATTCTTTTGTTCCTGTAGGAATAACTAGTAGTATTTGTCGAAAATCACCTCCTAATACAACTGTCATTCCACCAAATGGTTGTTCAAAATTATTTTTTAGATCTTGAAGTGTTTTGTCTAGTGCTTCAAAACAATATTTATTTGTCATCGGTGCTTCATCCCATAATATAAGCGATGTTTTTTCGATTAATTTTGCTAATTGTGTTCCTTTTTTTATGTGACAGGTTGAAAATTTGTCTGTCGATAGTGGTATTCTAAATCTTGAATGTGCGGTTCTTCCTTTAGGTAATAATAATGATGCTATCTCGGAAGATGCAACAGCAAGAATTATTTCGTTATTTGATCTAATTTTTGTAATAATTGCATTCCATAAATATGTTTTTCCAGTTCCGCCATGGCCATAAATAAAGAAAAGATTGTCTTTTTGTTGATTTAATGATCCTAAAATTTGTTCGTAAATAAATTGTTGTTCTTGATTTAAATTTTGTATTAATTTATTATTTTCTTCTTTTAATTTATTTATGTCATAATTAAGTTCTTCTCTTAAGAGTTTGTTATTCAAATCGTCTATTAATGATCCAGTAGGAAGAGGTAGATTAAAATGTGTTAAGCTTGATGAATTTTGATTTAATAATTTTTCTAATTCGTACAATACAAAATTATATAATTCGTTGTTGGGAATTTGAAAATTTGGATTATTGAATAAGTTCTTAATTTTGTACAAAATGTCATATGTCATAAGTTTCCAATGTTTTTCAAGGAATTTTATTAGATCACTTAGATTGAAAAATAATAGAATTATAACAAATAATTGTCGTAGTTGAGGTGCTGCTGATATAAATGAAGCTTCTAACATTGATTGATCCCATTCCTTGTCGTCTCCTAGTAAGCCTAATGCATAACATGCAACTTGATTTGTTGGATATTTTATATTGTTGACTGTTCGAAGGTCTTCATAACTTATTTTTCCTTTTTGATGATTTAATAATAATTTTAGGTAATATAATTCGCCGGAATTTGGATGAACGTGGAAAGTTCGTCCAATTGCATGTCCTATTTGTCTTGGAGACCAATATTAATATTTAGTATTCCAAACATATTTAGTTAGAAATTCTATGTAAGTTAAATCTCTGGCAGTGATATCGTGTTTATTTGTCTCTATCCATTCAGTAAGAGTTGTTTTATCAATACCTGGTTGTCTTATATGATTTGAATGAAATGTTATATTTTACATTTTTGGCAAATGTATTGATAGCCTTTGAACAGTAGGATTTCTATGATGTATTGGAAATTCATATAATCGCCACATTGCTTCATATGGTGCGATATATCTACAATTAATATAGTTTTTTATTTCATCTATTTCTCTATAACTGGTTTCCCCAGTATGTTCTATGGATATATTGTCTTCTATGACTACTCTAATTCTATCTGATCCTTTTGTCAAATATTTAAATAAATACTTTATGAGCATTGATTGCGAACATATTTCTACATTGATATGAGCTTGAAATTTTAGGCATAAATCTTTATTGTATGGAACTACATATCTGTTATCTAATTTAATACTTTCTTTTTCAATATAGAATGATGTATTTCTTCGTCTATAATTAATGAATCCAGTTTCTTCGATTGTTGTTTCGTTTTTAAATTGTTTTGGGAACTTTTTTGAACATTCTGAATTTTTCATGCATGGAGAATTTGGCTTAATAATGCCACATGGTCCGTGCATCATAAATTCAGTTACGATTTTGTATTCTAATGGATTGTTATTAGGATCAGGTATTTCTGCATAAATGAATTTATTTATTTGTCATGGCTCACGCATTTTGTCGTCATTGTGAAGCCAAAAGAGAAAATGAGAATGTGGGAGACCTCGTTTCTGGAATTCTATGACATGTAAATCTACAAAATTAAAAAATAATTTGTTATACTTTCTATTGTATTAAAATTATAATTTATTTATTTTTATTAGCTATTCATGGAATAAAATAAATGTGAATAGAATGAACTAACCTGCTATAATTGTTCCAAATATTTTTTTCATTTTTAATAATATATAGAATATGATCTAATTTCATTTTAAAAATTCTTGTAATAATGTCTGGTCTATCTTCTGCTTTTTGTCCTGGTATTTTTGCTAAAGCTCTGATAATTTCAGGGCATTTTGGATTACATGTGAATGTTATAAATAAATCTGGATTTCCATAGTGCCTGCAAATTGTCATTGCATCTTGATAATTTTGAATCATATATCTTGGACTTCCTGTATGGCTAGAAGGAAGAATAATTCTTTTTCCTATCGCTTGTGCATTTGTATCTCCTTTGGTGATTGCGTCTTGAATTCCTTGATAAATTTCAGATCTTAAATTTTTTTGATTTTTCCTAATATAATCCAGTCGATCTTCTTCTATAGAGGCATATGCATCAACTATATATTGTTGGAATAGTCTGCTAGCCCGAAAAAGGGTATTTCCTTGTATTTGTCGTTCTTGTAATTGATAGCAATAAAATTCTCGCATAGAAATTCTTTTTCTTGTGGAGGTATTTCTTGTATTATTGATATTATATTTTAAATCTATTCGGTAACCGTCCTCTCCATAGGGAAATAATAGTGGATATTGAAGGGCCATATAACATGGATGTAGTTTTGTAATCCTTTGTAAAGTGTTTGTTTTATCTTGAATTATAATGTCTCGTCCTTGTTCATATTCACCAATATCTCCAACTATTAAACCACCTATATCATTTGAAGTAGGTAATTCATATTGATTACTATCTGTATTTCTTTGACCTATAAGTCTTAATTTCATAGATGGGATATGATATTCTTGATATTGATCTTTTATCATTCGAAAAAGTTTAACTAATTTATTTGTATCATCAAGCATTTTTGTTAAATTTTCAGTTATAACTTGTATTAAATTTTTAGATTGATGATCATGTTGAAATGATGAAGCTATTCAATTTTCAATTTCATTTTCTGTGTCATATATATATAATTGTGCAAATTTTGGCGGATTATTATTAATTGGTAATAAAGATCCCATAAGATGATGTATTTGCCCACTTATTTTAAAAATGTATGGGCCACTTGAGTTTGTTGTATTTGTTTCTATATTAGCACCAAATGATGTAAATGCAAACATGGAATTATATATTCCGATGTTTTTACGAAAGTGTGTACTTATTGAACCTCCATAATAATTAAGTAATCTATCTAATGTAAGAGGTGTTTTTTTAGTTAAGGACAATATTATTTTTCCATTTCTACAGCAAAGATTATATTCAATTAGATTACTGGTTTTGGCTCGCTCATTGAACCAAAATAACGCACCACAATGACGACAGATATAAGAACTATCTCCGAGATCAATATATGTATTAATAGTACCTGTGAAAAGGAAAGAAAAATGATAATAAAGTTGATTAATAAAATTTAGATATTATTTGTACAAAGAATTATATTATTATTTAAATGAAATGATTGATATAGATAAGAGAATTACAATTTTCATTGTAAGTGCTGGATGCCGAAGGTAATGATGTGGCAATTTGTTCTTCAGATTGAAAATGTCCAAGCATTGTGTCAAATTTGGATCTTGAACGTGTTGTTGATGTAGCTTCAAAAGCTTTATTTCCCTGATTTTCAAAATCATTTGTTGTGTTTGCAGATTCTTGATTTATTAGAGAAATGGCGCGTCGCATAGATTGACTTTGTCGGGATGATCTTTTTTGAATTTTTTTCTTATTCATCTGTGTTTATGATATAAAAGTATTTAGGTTAAATAAATTAGATTATTTATTGAATATTATAATATGTTAGGAAGGAAGCTAACAGCTAAATATGTTTACATATGTTTTGGAATTTAATATGTAAAATATTTTTATCTTATATCTGTGTAATTTTATAAGAAGAAAAATGTACAAATGATTAATTTATCAAAATAAAAGTAAAATAGAAACTATTACTAAAAAATAAGATAAATGCGTAGGAAAAATATATGAAGAAATATAATATGAATATAATATAGTCGTTAATATTATTGGCATTAGTAATAATTAATGATAGTATATAAAGAAAACGTTATTGATTATTTACGTTAAGGGAGATGAAGAGGAAGAAGAAATAAAACGTACGAAAGTGCAAGCGGAAGGGAAAAAACAGGGAAAAAGATTGTAGGCAAAATAGTATTTAAAAAGTAGAAAAAACAGGGAAAAAAATTGTAAGCAAAACAATATTTAAAAAGTATGAATATTATAGTATTTTTATATAATAATTGTTGTTTATGTGTTAATTTTTTTAATTTATTTGTGATGAAGAAATAAAATTATATTGTGATAATGACTATATCATACGCCCAATTAATTATAGTTAAGCATATTACTACTTGAAAAAAAAATTATAGTTAGAATATTAATCATGTCTCTCTCTCGCCGGTTTCTGAATAACAGGATATTGTACGTAGGACATTGTAGCTAATGCTTGTCTCTACACCGGTTATTCTTTATATATATATATATATATATATATAGAAGCAGTAAAAAAATAATAATAAAAAAAGTAATGGCCAAAAGAAACTTGATAAGGAGCTAATGTGATTGTATTTTTATACATTTATTGTTATTGAATGCTTGAATTTTTTGATGATTCTGTAGTTGTAATGTTATAATTATTTTATAACTGTGTACAGTAGGGAAATGGATATAGCTATAATACTCTGTAATATATTTGATTCATTATACATATCATAAGTTCTATGTGATGAAAAGTAATGACATATACTAAGGATATGAGATTGTTCAAATACTCCCAAGTCTACTAAGGAAAAATAAAAGAAATGATATTTCTCTCTCAATTACAGAACACGTACAAAAAAGAATAAAATAAAAAATATACATTGATTCAATATAAGAAGGAATAACTGTAACACCCTGAAGAATTAATTGAGATTAATTAAGATAATTAAGATTATTAGTGTGCCTAATCTGATTTAATTAATTGAGCTTAAATGATTCCAAGGTATTTAAATTATTTACAGTAATTTATTTTTAATCCAGAAGTGTGTATGGGCGCATTTCTGGACTGTCCTATTTTACACACGTCATTTTCTTTTATTTTCTTTTTTCTTTTCTTTTCTTTCTTTCTTTCCTTTTCTCCCGTGCCTTCTCTCTCTCCCTCTCTCTCACTCTCCGCGCACTCACACTCTCTTTCTCTCTCTCATTTCGGTCCCAAATCGAACGGGTTTTGAGCCAAAGAGTGATTTCAAAGAGTTTTCAACATCAAGAGAAGGATTCAAGGTAAGATTACTGAAAGAACCTCTCTTGGATTTCAAGTTCTTCGGATTTAAAACTTACTTTTGGTTCAAAACGGATTTTGATGATTTTTGAGTAAAACTAGAGTAGAAATTGGAGATCTTGGGTTCTTTGGACTTGTTTTAGGACCTAGAACCCGGATCTAGTGGTTGTCCCTTGAGATTTTGTGATTTGGGACTGGATTTGCAGGTTTTTGGACTGATTTCTGTGATTTTTCGCGAACTCGAGATGTCCACCGGTCGACCGCATCGGTCGACCGGATCTTGTTAGGGCCACCGGCCGACCGGACGGTCGATCGGATGCACACCACCGGCCGACCGTGGTGGTGATGCACTCCTGTCTCCCGGTCGACCGGTGTACACGGGTTTGACCCCTGTTTGGCCTGAAATTGTCGTTTTGACCCCTGTTTTCGGGGAGAACCCAAATTAGCTTCATTTGGGGACTTGGGATGAGAGGATTAGCATCTTTAATCCCTGATTTGATATTTAAAACCCTTGGAATGGAATTTGAAACATGAAAATTGATTAGGGCACACTAATTGGAAAATCTTGGTATATGATTGAGATTCGATTACTTTAGGACTGAGAATTGATCCTAAAGTGGTGTTTTGTATCAGTGATCGCTGAGGATTCAGACTGAAGGTGCTTGAGGAAGCGGAAGCCGGAAAAGGCAACGCTAGTCCCAGGTTTGATTTTGCGAGGTAGGATTTCTATCCCTTTTCCTTGTGAGCCTGTTTTCAAAAACGATTTTGGCCTTGAAAATGTTTTAAAGAAAGGGATTGATTTGCGAAAGAAAAATGTTTTAAAAACCATGGCTTGTTAGTTTATGGAAATCCTTGGCTTGTCCTGTCCATGGAATCCATAGCTTCTCTAGTCATGGAACCTCATGGCTTGTTCAGTCATGGGGCCCGCGGCTTGAGTAGTTCGTGGGGTCTTATGAACGATTTCATAATGTTAAACGGATGAGTTCTTAAGATAAGAGATCTTGTGAACTGGTAATCGAGTCTATTGCTGTAAGCCTAGATAGGATGTGGAGAGTGCATCCTCGGGGGCAGAACCCGAAACCGGTCCGGTAGGCGAGGCGCTCGGTGAGGTGAGTAATTTGTACTAATTACTCGCTGAAGCCTGTAATATGGATTATTTTAGTTATATTTCCTTTGAGAAAAAGGATGTGAGGTTCCGGCTGTTCTGTCGGGCTGAATGTCTCATTTATTTTATTTACGCACTTAATTACTTATTCGTTTATTTAAATCACTGGGCCTTTCGCTCATGTTTCAATGTTTTAAATGTACACCCCTCCCAGGAGACTCAAGGAGCGGTGCGGTGTAGCTGAAGATCGCTACTATTGGATCAAGTGAGGATTATGTTATCCTCTTGAACAATTGTAAGGAACTTGAGAAATTCTGTAAACTTATTAATATTTGGATTTACTAGATTGTGGATGATGTTTGTTGTAATTATTTATTTACATGAACATGTATGTATGATACTGTATGTCCTGTGGGGTGGAGCCCTGTGTGTCAGAGGCTCCTGGATTATGTAGATTATTTATATTTTAATGCAGCTAAGTGTGGGACCCGGTTGGGGATCTGCTTTATTAATCCCTAATCGAGTTCCACGTCACCCACCCCGTTTGGGGGGCGTGACAGAGTGGTATCAGAGCATTAGGTTAAGAACCCCGGGATTGTACATACATGTGTGACATCTGTTATCCACTGAATAGTCTAGTTTGATTTCAGTTGAAGGAAATGGTGCCTCTTCGCAGACTAGGTAACCAGCCGGAACAACCGAATCAAGGATTCTTTGATGCCATGTTTACTGCCTTTCAAGGCATGGCCACTAGAGCTCAGAATGAGCGACCAGATGAGGATCGGAAACAAGTGTATTTCCGGGAATTCAGACGAGTGCCTATCCCCTCGTTTTAATGAGTGAGGAGGACCCGGGAAGTCGAGTTCGGATTGACTCCATAGTTAAGCACTTGAGTACTATGGGAGTTCCAGATGAATCTTGGGTGGAATTTGCGGTGTACAAGATGGAAGGGTTAGCAAACACTTGGTGGAAACAGTCAAGAGGAGGATGGATGTCACGGGGATGACCCGGGAACAGTTTGAGGTGATGTTCAATGATCAATTTCCTCCGAAAGTTAAGGTGGAAGAAAAGGCACTGGAATTCATGTCGCTGCAAAGAAGGTGACATGTCTGTGAGGGACTATGAGGCTAGGTTTAATGACCTATCCCGGTTTGCACCATCTCTAGTGGAGTCTCGAACACATGAGATGTCTCCGCTTGAGAGGGCCTCAAGAACTCGTGAGGAGATCCTTGGTGGCTCTAAGACTTGGAACTTCCGGATTTGATAGCCGCCGCTACAAGGGTGGAACAGATAACCCGCCTATCGCCAAAGTAAAGAAGAAGAAGCGGGTCGGGTCTCTGTCTCTGGTAGACCCTCTGTTTCTGGTAGACCTTCTGTTTCGGGTGGACCACAGCGGAGTGATAGAAGAAACCGCAATCAAGAAGTGGCAAGTGGTGGCTGTAGTTCGTCTGGGAGTGATGTAAATGTCTAAGACGGGCCCAAGTGTCACCATTGTGGGCAGGTGGGCCATATTAGGAGGAATTGTCCTAATCGGCCGCCGGCTCAACAAGCCCAAAGTGACGCTTCCTATAGTCAAGAAGGGCCGCCCACAAAGACATGCCGCCATATCACCACAACGGATGCCATACCCTCCTGCGACCCATCACCGCCTCAAGATTCCCGCCTGCCTCAAGCGCCGAGACCGGCATAACCACCTCCATAACAAAAGATAGGCCTCCGGCGCCGCCTAATGTTGGTGACAGAGGGAAGGGGAAAGTACAGGGACAAGCTTATACCTTGGCAGGAGGCAGCTCTGGAGGTCAGACCAGCAATGCGGTGGTTGGGGGTATGATTCTAATCTCTCATTCTTTTACTCACGTGTTGTTTGATACAGGTGCCACACACTCGTTTATATCAAGTTTGTTTGTTCGGACTCTGAAACTGAAATCTGAGAATTTAGAAGTCCCGATGACCTTGAACTCCCCACTGGGATGTGTGGAGGTGATGAGTGTGTGTAAGTCGTGTGAAATCACGATTGGTGGTGAGCGATTGAGAGCAGACTTGATTATCCTTCCGATGACCCTGTTTGATGTGGTGCTCGGAATGGATTGGCTGTCAAGGTACGGTGCAATTGTTGATTGCTACCGTAGAAAGGTGACATTGGTGACGGATTCCGGAACAGTGGTTGCTTATCAGGCAGAGATGAATCCAGTCCTTGGGGAACGACTGTTGAAGTACAGCGTTGGGGGACGGAATAATCTTGCTTGTTTCTTTTCCTTTCTTGCCATAGAAGGTGAACCTGAAGTGAGCGGAGATAGTGCGGGAATCCCTGTGGTCGATGAGTTTGCAGATGTATTTCCTGAGGATCTACCGGGTTTACCGCCAGATCGGGAGATTGAGTTCTGCATTGATTTGGTTCCGGGGACGGCACCTATCTCCATTCCTCCATACCGGATGGCTCCGGCGGAGATGAAGGAATTGAGAACGCAGCTTGAAGAGCTGGCAGAAAAAGGATATATTCGGAATAGTACTTCCCCTTGGGGTGCACCGGTGCTATTTGTGAAGAAGCATGACGGATCTCTCCGGTTGTGCATTGATTACCGTCAATTGAACAGGGTGACTGTGAAGAACAAGTACCCACTGCCGAGGATCGATGAATTGTTCGATCAGTTGGGTGGATCACAGTTCTACTCTAAGATTGATCTAAGATCTGGGTACCATCAGTTGAGAATCAAGGAGGAAGACGTTCAAGATCGCTTTAACTCGAAGACGGGCACTTCGAAGTTTCCGTAATGCCGTTTGGATTGACAAATGCCCCTGTTGCATTCATGGATTTGATGAATCGGGTTTTCCGGCCGTACTTGGATCGGTTCGTGATCGTCTTCATTGATGACATACTGGTCTACTCGAAGACTTGGGAAGAATATGCGCAACACCTTAGAATTGTTCTTCAGACTTTTCGAGAACACCAGTTGTATGCGAAGAAGGAGAAGTGTGACTTCTGGCTGACAGAGGTGAAGTTTCTTGGCCATGTGATTTCTGGACAGGGAATTTTTGTAGATCCTTCTAAGATTGAGGGGTATACAAAGTGGGAAAGGTCAAGAATGTGGCGTAGATCCGAGCTTTTCGGACTCGCGTGGGTATTACACGGCGTTTCATGAAGGACTTCTCAAGTATCGCCGCATCGATGACTCGGTTGACCAAGAAGGAAGTCGATTCGAGTGGGATGTGAATGTGAACATGCCTTCGTGAATTGAAGGTAAGGTTGACAAGTGCGATTCTCGACGATCCCTAATACCGAGGAGCCATAACGAGGTGTACTCTGGACGCCACGGGGTTGGGCTTGGTTGTGTCTTGATGCAAGGCGGACACGTAGTAGCTTACGATCTCGCCAATCGAGACCGCACGAAAGCGTAACTACCCCACGCATGACTTGGAATTAGCAGTGGTAATATTTGCTCAAAATATGGAGATGTTATCTCTATGGAGCAAGATTTCGTGTCTTTCTCGATCATAAGAGTCCAAGTACTTGTTTACTCAGAAAGATCCGAACCTCAGACAGAGGAGATGGGTAGAGTACATGGAAGATTATGACTTCACCCCGCAAAGATCATCCCGAAAAGCTAATGTGGTGGCCGATGCCCTTAGTAGGAAAACGTCAGGGACTCTGGCGTCATTAGCTTTGGAGGATTGGAGGAGGACTGAAGTGGTGAGTGAGTATGATCTTCAGTACCATGAGGATTATAACCAGGTTGTGGTGTATAATCTGATTTCCGCACCAGCTCTTGTGCAACAAGTCAAGCAGAATCAGTGGCAAGATCCTCATCTTCAAGGAATTTGGATTCGGATCCAAAATGGAGAACAATTCGAGGATTGGAGAATCCGGGAGTTTGGAGCCTTGTATTTCCGCAACCGCCTTGCTGTTCCTAAGGTGGGTGAGGTAAAGAAGATGATTCTACATGAAGCCCACAAATCTAGGTACGCCATTCATCCGGGTAGTACCAAGATGTACCAGGACTTGAAGAGACAGTACTGGTGGAGAGGCATGAAGAGAGATGTTCGTGAGTACGTCTCGGAATGCGTGACTTGCCTCACCAGAAGCCAGCGGGAGAGTTGCAACCTCTTCATGTCCCTGAATGGAAATGGGAACATATCACGATGGATTTTCCGATGGGACTACCGAGAACCGAGTTGAAGCACGATGCCATCCGGGTGGTGGTTGACAGTTGACGAAGTCTCACAAGACTTCATACCGCTCCGCAACGATTCTCAAAAAATTCGCCGAATTGTACCGGAGCACATCGTGAGGTTACACGGGTGCCACCGTCTATCACGCCCGATCGTGATACGCGCTTTCAATGCAAGGTATTGGAGAAGTTTCAGGAAGCCATGGGAACAGAATTGAACTTCAAGACAAAGATTTCATCCTCGACGGATGGACAATCCGAAAGAGTTATTCAGATTCGGAGGATATGCTTCGTGCTTGTGTTCTTGATTTTGGCGGAATTGGAAGAAATACCTGCGACCTCGAATTCGCATACAACAACAAATTTATCAGGCCAATATCGGTATGGCACCGTTTGAGGCATTGTATGGTCGTCCTTGTAGGTCACCTGTTTGTTGGTTGGAACCAGAGGATAGACTTACAACTGGACCGGATGTCATTCAAGAGAACAATGAGAAGATAGTTGATTCGAAAACGCGTCAAGGATGACAGCTCAAAGTCGCCGAAGAGCTATACGACAGGAGGCGAGGCCTCTGGAATTTCAAGAAGGCGACTTTGTTCTGTTGAAGGTTTCTCCGCCGCAAGGGAGTTACTCGATTTGGTGAAAGGAAAACTCGACCGAGGTATGTGGGACCATTCCCGATCGTGCAACGAGTCGGAGTGGTGGCGTACCAGTTGGCTTTACCGCCTGAGTTATCTCACGTGCATGACGTGTTTCATGTCTCCATGCTTCGGAAATGTCAACCTGAGCCGAAAGCAGTAGTGCAGTGGTTTGACATTCCGATACAGTATGACGCGGCCTATGAGGAGGCACCAGTTGAGATTCTTGACAAGAAGATGAAGAGCCTGCGTCATCGTGAGATTCCGCTAGTGAAAGTGTTGTGGCAGCACCATGGTGTTGAGGAAGCAACATGGGAGCTTGAAACGACGATGCAGGAACGTTATCCGCATCTGTTTGCACTTTGAGGTGAGTTTTAATTTCGAGGACAAAATTTCCTAAGGGGGGTGGAGCTGTAACACCCTGAAGAATTAATTGAGATTAATTAAGATAATTAAGATTATTAGTGTGCCTAATCTGATTTAATTAATTGAGCTTAAATGATTCCAAGGTATTTAAGTTATTTACAGTAATTTATTTTTAATCCAGAAGTGTGTATGGGCGCATTTCTGGACTGTCCTATTTTACACACGTCATTTTCTTTTATTTTCCTTTTTCTTTTCTTTTCTTTCTTTCTTTCCTTTTCTCCCGTGCCTTCTCTCTCTCCTTCCCTCTCACTCTCCCGCGCACTCACACTCTCTTTCTCTCTCTCATTTCGGTCCCAAATCAAACGGGTTTTGAGCCAAAGAGTGATTTCAAAGAGTTTTCAACATCAAGATAAGGATTCAAGGTAAGATTACTGAAAGAACCTCTCTTGGATTTCAAGTTTTTCGGATTTAAAACTTACTTTTGGTTCAAAACGGATTTTGATGATTTTTGAGTAAAACTAGAGTAGAAATTGGAGATCTTGGGTTCTTTGGACTTGTTTTAGGACCTAGAACCCGGATCTAGTGGTTGTCCCTTGAGATTTTGTGATTTGGGACTGGATTTACAGGTTTTTGGACTGATTTCCGCGATTTTTCGTGAACTCGAGATGTCCACCGGTCGACCGCATCGGTCGACCGGATCTTGTTAGGGCCACCGGCTGACCGGACCAGTCGACCGGATGCACACCACCGGCCGACCGGTGGTGATGCACTCCTCTGTCTCCGGTCGACCGGTGTACACGGGGTTTGACCCTGTTTGGCCTGAAATTGTCGTTTTGACCCCTGTTTTCGGGGAGAACCCAAATTAGCTTCATTTGGGGACTTGGGATGAGAGGATTAGCATCTTTAATCCCTGATTTGATATTTAAAACCCTTGGAATGGAATTTGAAACATGAAAATTGATTAGGGCACACTAATTGGAAAATCTTGGTATATGATTAAGATTCGATTACTTTAGGACTGAGAATTGATCCTAAAGTGGTGTTTTGTATCAGTGATCGCTGAGGATTCAGACTGAAGGGGCTTGAGGAAGCGGAAGCCGGAAAAGGCAATGCTAGTCCCAGGTTTGATTTTGCGAGGTAGGATTTCTATCCCTTTTCCTTGTGAGCCTGTTTTCAAAAACGATTTTGGCCTTGAAAATATTTTAAAGAAAGGGATTGATTTGCGAAAGAAAAATGTTTTAAAAACCATGGCTTGTTAGTTTATGGAAATCCTTGGCTTGTCCTGTCCATGGAATCCATAGCTTGTCTAGTCATGGAACCTCATGGCTTGTTCAGTCATGGGGCCCGCGGCTTGAGTAGTTTGTGGGGTCTTATGAACGATTTCATAATGTTAAATGGATGATTTCTTAAGATAAGAGATCTTGTGAACTGGTAATAGAGTCTATTGCTGTAAGCCTAGATAGGATGCGGAGAGTGCATCCTCGGGGGCAGAACCCGAAACCGGTCCGGTAGGCGAGGCGCTCAGTGAGGTGAGTAATTTGTACTAATTACTCGCTGAAGCCTGTAATATGGATTATTTTAGTTATATTTCCTTTGAGAAAAAGGATGTGAGGTTCCGGCTGTTCTGTCAAGCTGAATGTCTCATTTATTTTATTTACGCACTTAATTACTTATTCGTTTATTTAAATCATTTCAAATTATATCCTACTGGGCCTTTCGCTCATGTTTCAATGTTTTAAATGTAAACCCCTCCCAGGAGACTCACGGAACGGTGCGGTATAGCTGAGGATCGCTACTATTGGATCAAGTGAGGATTGTGTTATCCTCTTGAGCAATTGTAAGGAACTTGAGAAATTCTGTAAACTTATTAATATTTGGATTTACTAGACTGTGGATGATGTCTGTTGTAATTGTTTATTTACATGAACATGTATGTATGATACTGTATGTCCTGTGGGGTGGAGCCCTGTGTGTCAGAGGCTCCTGGATTATGTAGATTATTTATATTTTAATGCAGCTAAGTGTGGGACCCGGTTGGGGATCTGCTTTATTAATTCCTAATCGAGTTCCACGTCACCCACCCCGTTTGGGGGGCATGACAATAACAAAGAAGATAGAAATGATTAGAAAAAAGTATGAGAAAAAGCTAAGATTATGGGAAGTAAATTGTCCAAACATATAAGGACAATATGAGGGGCTAATGGATGGAGCAGTTAGTGACAAAAAAAAAAAGAAGAGGAGAAGGTACAAATACAAAGAAAATACAGAAAAAAGTACTTAATAATGGAAAATTGTTAGGATTATAACTAAAATTAAGCTAAAGAGAAGAACTAAAACATGTAATTTAAAAACATAGTTAATATAATGCCAAAAAATAAATAAAGTAGAAATAAATATTTGGATGCCATTTAAATCATAAATACTAATAAGATTGAATTAAGGGTTAATAACAGGAGAAAACAGAACTAAAGTTAGTAATAGTAAGTAGATGACTTTGAAAAGTGTTTTAGCTGTAAAACATTAAGTAGACAAAAACAAACACAATTAATCAAGTATAGGTAAATATTAATAATATGAGAGCAAGTGTAAATAAGGTAAAAAAAAAAAGAGAGTAGAAGTTATTAAATGTACCTGGACCAGTATGAAAAGTGTGGTAGCTGTAAAATGTCAACCAAATAGGGAGAAATAGAATTAGTTAAACATAAAAAGAGAGGATGAGTATAAAAATGAAGAAAAATAGGTATAGAACACTAATAAAAGATACTGAATTAACAAAAATCAGAAAAAATAGAATGAGCTCAACAACATATATTGACAGCAACATATTAAATTTATGTTTCCCTATCATCATTATAAGAGAAAGAAAAATAAAAAAAGGGAGAGAAACAAAAAAAGATAAGAGAAAAAATATAAGAAATTGAAAATGAATAGTAAAACAGAAACGTGTAGCTTAAATACATATTTAAATATAATCCCAAAAAGTAAATAAAACGCAAATAGATAGTTTAATCCGATTCAATAATGATAAAACAATAAGGCCATACGTTGGCAAAAAGAATGAAGGAAAAGAATGGTATATATTAAAAACATGGTAGGAAGATAAAATAAAAATAAATATTTCAATTGTATTCTATAATAATGAAAGGAATGAAGAAAATAACAGTAAGTATTAATAATGTAAAACGCAGCATTAATAACGTGAGAAAAAAATGGAATAGAAGTTATTGATAGTACCTGTAGCAGTATGAAATTTGTGCTAAGCGTAAGATATTGAACAACCGGAACAAAATATGGCTAGTTAAGGATAGAAAAAGAGTCAAAGCCAGAAAATTGTAAAAGGGAAGTAATGGGAAGTAAGTGAGAAGTAATGAGGGAAAATCAGTAGCAATAATGGATAATGTGAAAGGGGAAAGAGAATGGGCGGAGGAAAATATACATGGTAAATGTATTCGACAAACAACATTAATAAATAATAAGCAGAAAAGCTGTTATCAATAGTGGACAATGTATAAAAATATAACACGTATTAATCTATATTGCTTTAGAGAAATAGTTAGAAAAGTTATAATAAAGAAAAGTATTGGAAAAAGGACACAAAAATAGGAAAAAATATTGTTTTAGATAATATCACACGAAAAAATCTTTCATTCATTTAAGAGATCTGCAAGAAAATCAAAATGAGTTATTAACCTAGTAAATGAAAGGACAACCTAAAAGGCTTAGATGATCACTGTAATAAATGAAAAACAAAAAAAAAATGATATTACCGATACAGAAAGCCAAATCAAGTAGGAGAAAAGCTATTAAAGTGAATAAGGTACCTACAAGAATAAATGGTTTTAAAAAAATAATATTATCAGTACAGCAAACCAGAAGATAGAGAAAGAAAAAATCTGTAAATCATTTAATGCAATCGTAATCAAATTGCAATGAATCATCAATCTAGGAAATCAAAGGATAGCCTAAAAATGCAGATCATCAAAACAATAAATGGAACAGAAAAAAATCTTACATTATCTATATCCATCTTAAAATGCATGAGTAAAAGCGACAAAAATAAATAAGAGACCTGCAAAACAAATTTTATAAAAGCAACCGAGCGAAATTGGAGGGAAAATATGTAATCAAATTAGTAATGTATTAAGAACGAAACTGAGAATATTAATGAAACAAACCAGAAAGTAAGAATCGTGAACAAAGAAAGGACAAAAATTGAATGCAATGTTGAGGAGGTGATCGAAAATCATATGAATTAAAACAACAAAATGAGGAAATGGAAAAAAAAAAAAAAAAAAAAAAAAGGTAAGAAAAGAAAATCAAATAGGAAAAATTGAATACCTGCGGAAAGGCCACAAAAAGGATGCACTGTAGGAAAATGGTCAGCATCTCAAGTAAAATAAAATCATAGAGAAATAAAAAATGAATAGATGAAGGTAAAAACAAAAAGGGAAAAAAAAAAAGGAAGAACGACACATCAACAACACAAAGAAAGAGGAAAATCTGCAGCAACCCAAGCAAAATCAACCGAAAGAGAGAGGGAAAAAAAACCAAGAGGAAAAAAATAAATAAATAAAATCCAGAACCCACCAAAAGGAACAACAGACAAAAAATAGAGAGGAAAAGCAAAATCTGCACTATCCGAAGCAAAATCAACGAAAAGGAAAAAAAATTCAGACCCCACAAAAGGGAACGACGCACTGACAACAGAGAGGAAAAGAAATATCTCCAGCATTGGAGCCAAAATCAAGGGAAAAAAAAAAAAAAAGCACAGCCCACAAAAAGGAACGATGTACCAGCAATAGAGAAGAAAATTAAAATCTGCAGTATCCGAACCAAAATCAAGGAAAAGAAGACGGAAAAAAAAAAAGCACCGAGAAATTTCAAAACCAAAGAACAAAAAATGACTTCTTGCCAAAAACCCACCAAAAGTACCCATAGACAAAGAAGACTGAGGAAAATCTTCGGCATGCAAAGCAAAATCAACAAAAAGCAAAGAGCCAAAGCAACGGATGGAAGCAAAGAAGGAGAAAAAAGAAAAAAAAAGACACAGAGGAAGAAGAAGAAAGAGAAACGGCGGATGAAAAGAAAACCTAAAAAGAGGTGCTATTAGGGTCATGGTAGGACTAAACAAAAAACCAAAACGGCAACCACAAAATTGTCGCATCACTGAACAAAAGTAAAAGACCAAAAAGCCCACAACCAAGAAACGAAAAGAGCAGAAAGAAAAAGGGCAAAATCGTCAAAACACCATGCAAAAACAGTAAAATGACCGTGGATGAATAGTGACGGATGGGTCTGCTTTCAACAAAATGAAAAAGACGAAAAAACCCACAACCCACAAACGAAAAAAGAAGAGAGAAAAAGGGCAAAATGGCCAGAACACTATTGCAAGAACAGTAAACTGAGTGTGGGTGAACAGTGCCGCAGGGGTTTCCTTTAGTATATTTATTAATTAATAATAATAATAATATGTTTTTGGAGCCATAAACCGACGTTGGTTTATGTGAAACGACGTCGTTTAATAATTGGAAATAATATGTTTCTAGAGCCATAAACCGACGTTGGTTTATGTGAAACGACTTCGTTTAATAATTGCCATAAACCGATGTTGGTTTCTGTAAAACGACACCGTTTAATAATTGGAAATAATATGTTTCTGGAGCCATAAACCGACGTTGGTTTATGTGAAATGACGTCGTTTAATAATAGCTGTTGGTAAGCAAAATCGTACGACGTCGTTTAATAATTGGAAATAATATGTTTCTGGAGTCATAAATCGACGTTGGTTTATGTGAAACGACTTCGTTTAATAATTGCCATAAACCGATGTTGGTTTATGTAAAACGACGCCGTTTAATAATTGGAAATAATATGTTTCTGGAGCCATAAACGGACGTTGGTTTATGTGAAACGACGTCGTTTAATAATAGCTGTTGGTAAGCAAAATCGTCAGAACACTACTACAAAAACAGTAAAATGACCGTGGATGAACAGTGCCGGACGGTTCTGCTTTCAACAAAATGAAAAAGATGAAAAAGCCCACAACCCACAAACGAAAAAAGAAGAGAGAAAAAGGGCAAAATGGTCAGAACACTATTGCAAGAACAGTAAAGTGAGTGTGGGTGAACAGTGCCGGATGGGTTTCCTTTAGTATATTTATTAATATGCAATAAAATGACTATAAAATAATTCAAACTATAAGATAACTTAACTAGCAATAAATAAATAATATATATATATATATATATATATATATATATATATAAGATAACTTTAAGCCTGTATTTAAAACTGCTATTATAAATATCATTGTTTCCCATCACTATGAGAATGAAGTAGTGAAAAGGACACTTCGATTGCCATGCCTGGTTCATTGTGTCTCAATCATGCATACAGTATGGGAAGTTATTAAAATTGAGGTAAAGCATATTCGCCCGATATCGAACGATAATTTTGAGAAGATTGAGGCGATAAAAGAGTTTATATTAGCGAAAAAAATTGTCGTTTATCAACGTACATTGGTATAAAATATGTTCAAGAGATCCCGAAGGTCTGAGGGTACAAGTGTTCGTTATCTTTTTCTTTTCAAGTGTCAATGGATTAAAGAAATCTTTCTCGAGTAAATTTTCAGATAAATTCAAGCTTGTGACCGCGTGGGATTTGCCGAAAGAATTTGGAATCTGTATCGCCTGAAGTCTTCAAGAAACACAAAAATGAAAGATGCTTCTAATAGTCAGTGTGTGAGCTACCAATGGCCAAGATTAAAATGCTTCAAAATCCTCGATATCTTTCGGGCCAATTGTCGTTACAACACTGTTGAGTACAGTTTGGAATCAGCCCGTGGTGTAAAGATAAAGGAGGGGATATGGTGTTTAGAGAACTTGCAGGCCATGACAAATGTGCAAAGCAAATGGAAATTGTCTCGTGAAAGAGCTAGGGAAGTTCAGCTTGTTGAGGCCGTCGGCCATTCCAAAATTGATTGCAGACATGGCGAGCGATATTCGCACCTCAATTGAGAAGATGAAACGCCTCAAGGCTTAAATGTTGTACTCGTAACTTAATTAGTGAGAATGAAACTTGATTTACAAGTAATTTCATTTCCACCTCCTTTCTTGCAGTACTTTGTCTTAATCCGGTGATTATAGAAGTCTTGACATAATGACATCAAGTTTCTCGGGATTAGCCGGTGATCCACTGAAAGGCGCCAAATTTTGCCAAATTTGGTGCCCCTTTGAGTCTTGCAGGCATACGAGGGAGAGCAACTGCAAAGCATTGTTAGAATAGACAGCGTAGCATTGCCGCTTCTTAAACAACTATTCTTTGGTCCTAGCTCACTTCTAAAGGAGGCATCGTTCTACGTCCAGCACCAAGAACGTCAAAGATCTCAAGTTTTCTGACATACTGAAGGAATTTGTGCTTAGTATGCAACCATACGAAGGCCGAAATTAGAGAAAAGTTCAGCATTCCCAGTCCACAAGCTCGGGGAATTGGACTTCATGAAGTGTCTGCAACGTTTAGTTTATGTTGTAAGTGCTGTAATTTTGGGCTGCGGGCCTGCCTGAAGCCCGCCCAAAAGGCCACCCAACAGATATTGTTTTACCGTTATGCCCGACCCGACCCGCGCTCCCGAAAGCCCGAATATAACGACTTTTTTTGTGTCATTGCCCGAAGCCTGACCCGCCGCCCGAAAGCCCGAATATAACGGCTATATTTTTGCGCCATTGCCCGAAGCCCGACCCCCCCGACCCACCACCCGAAAAGCCCAAATATAACGAATATATTTTGTATTGTTGCCCGAAGCCCGGCCCGCCGCCCGAAAATCCCAAATATAACGGCTATATCTTGTGTAGTTGCCCGAAGCCCGAAGCCCGACCCGCCCGCCCGACCCCGACCCGCCGAACAAAAACTAGCCGTTGCACTTGAATTTTGACTCAAAAAATTGATTTTTTTAACCCAAAAATTTCCCTATAAATACTCCACCTCCCCCAAACATTTTCTCTCACATTCTCTCTCAATCTCTCTTAATCTCTCACTTTTCTCTCAAATCTCTCTCACAATTTTTCCACAAGCTCACACAAGATCTTAAAGCTCTCTCTCTCAAAGTGCACTCATTTGAAGTCTCAAAGCTCTCAAAGCTCTTTTCACCTTCAAGCTCCCTCAAGCTCATTGTTTATTTTGTGTTTTTTTCCACCCTCAATTTTAATTTTATTTATATAATGGATTCATTTGGTTATGGTGATAATCCCGTTGATCCCCAAAGTCCAATTCCTACTAATGTTTATATTACGCAGGAATCGCAAACACAAGCACCCGAGGAACAACGTCCAATTCTAAATCCCGGCCGTGGTGGATCTAGTGGAGGTTGTGTTCGCAATGGTGGGCATGGAGAGGAAAGTTCTACTACAAGTGTTGCAACCTCCAAGAGGAAATGCAAGCGAACCTCCTCAGTTTGGGAGCACTTCGACGTCTTAGAGGAGGCCGATAATGACGGTAATATTAAATACATAGCTCAATGTAAATATTGTCATTTTAATTTACAAGGTGACACTATTCACAGCACAATACATTTGAGAAGACACTCTGAAAAGTGTCTTCCAAAGCGTGGCCAAGCCGGCGGAGTTGAACTCTACCAAACACAATTATCATTTGATCGTGCAACCGGTGGTCTAACCACTTGGAAATACGATCCGCAAGTAGATCGTATGGAAGTTGCGCGAATGATAACATCATTAGATCAGCCACTTAGTTTTGTCGAGCATCCTAATTGGCACCGTTATATTAAAATTATACACAATCCTAATGCACAATTTTTTTCAAAAACGACTCTTAAGAAAGATTTGTTAAATTTATTTAAACAAGAAAAAGAAGCATTAATCAACCTTTTACACTCTACTAGCGGTTGCATTGCGTTAACGGCAGATATTTGGTCTGCTGTTGCCAACAAAGATTATTTATCTATAACCGGACATTACTTCAAAGGCTTTGATTTAGATAAAAGAATATTAGGATTTAAATGTCTTTTAGGATCACATAGCACCAATCTAATATATAATACAATTTTAAATGTCATTGATGAATATAGATTAAGGGATAAAGTGATAGCTATAACATTAGATAATGCTAGTGCAAATAATAAAGCAATTGAATATTTTAAAAATGACTTAAGTTTATTCGGTGATGGTATTATATTTTACCAACGTTATGCATGTCATGTAATTAATTTAGTAGTAAAATCCGGTTTAAAATCAATGGCTATTCATATAAAAGCAATTAGAGATAGTATTGCATGGATTCAAAGCAGCAACCAAAGAGAACAAGATTGGTTTAGGTTTTTACGAGCACTAAATCTAACTCCTAGAGCATTAGCCCTAAATATGCTTGTAAAATGGAACTCAACTTATATAATGCTTCAACAATGCCTCCCCTATAAGGATACTATAACAAACTATATTAGTACAAAATTAGGAGTAGGACATATAGACGCATATGATTGGCAAATTGCTGAAACTTTGTATAAATTTTTAGGTAGGTTTCATGAAGTCACTTTAAAACTTAGTAGAACATATTACCCAACATCACCTTTAGCTTTTGGTGAACTTTTGAGAATTAGTATATTATTTAGTGAATTTAGGAAGGACACAATCTTACAAGCTCCTATCGCTTCAATGGAAATGAAATTTAAAAAATATTGGTCTAAATTACCAATGTTGTATGGTTTCGGTACTATTTTAGATCCTAGATTCAAATTAGAAGATTTAGAAAGCGGTTTAAAAAACTTAGGCGAATTTTTAGACATCGATTGTTCTGATCAATTTTCTAAAATAAAGGAAAAAATATTTTCTCTTTATAGTGTTTATGAGAATAGGTTTAGAAACACCGTTTGTGGAGTACAAAAACCGCAACAAAGAGATGAAAACCCGCATTCATTTATGAATGTTTTTGGGTTGAAGAAAAAGAAGAAGACTCAAACAGAAGCTGAGAGTGGATCTTCATCAAGAGGTGGCGGCGACGGAGGCTTCAACGAGCTTATGGCATACCTCAACGAGAGCTTAGTAGTCGACAATAGTGGAGAATTGTTTAATTTAGTTCAATGGTGGAACGCACGATCATTAACTTGGCCAATCCTAACTCGATTGGCAATGGATATTTTCTCGATTCCAGTCTTCACTATTTCATCCGAACAAGCCTTCAGTACAACCAGGTGAATACTTGAGGAACACCGAAACACATTATAAAGGGATATTGTTGAAGCTTTAGTGTGCGTTAAGGATTGGGATCGTGCCGATCAACGTTTACAAGATACAATTTCACCGGCAAGCCAAGAATGGATAGATGAATTTAATAGATTAACATTTCGCTTTAAAGATGATCCTTCAGCTTCAAATTAAATTGTAATTTCAAAATATTTATTTGCTTTTGACATTGTAATTGTAATATTTAGACTTTGTAATTGTGTAGAATTTGTAATTCGTCACAAAATGATTACTCTTTTTTCCTTACTAAGTTTTTATCCTAGTTGAATTTTTCTTAATAAGATTTTTAACGAGGTAATTATGAATTACAAATTTAAAAAATAATAAACAAAATTAATTTTTTGAATTGATTTGTGTTATAGTGTGTTTATTTTAATCTTAATTATAGTTTTTATATAATTTTTACAATAAATAACTTAATAATTATTTATATATAAATAAAATTAATAAACAATATTATATATATATATATATATATACAATATTATAAAAGATAAAACAAAATATAAAAAATATATATATTAAATATTCGAGGAGCCCAAGCGAGCTCGAGCAGGGGGACAGGTTGAAGTTAATCCGACGGGTTCTTTTTAAAATTTCTGGAATTCTGGTAAATACCTTGATTTAAAGACCAACGAATCAAGCTGGAGTCATTTTCCAAAATCAGAGATGCGAGAGAAACATGATTGTGGTCGCTAATATGATAAAAACCGCCTGATTCAACAATATATAAAATATATATATATATATATGTATATATGTATATAATAAATCATATAGAAACTCCGCATAAAACCAAATGAACACCAAACGAGAATTCTGAGTCAATTTTTCTTCAGTTAGAATCGATCGCTTTTATGTTAGAAATTATGTATAAAAAATGATAACAATAGACAAATTCATTAATAAGTAAGACGGAAGATGGAAGCAAAATTCGCCATTGCGAAGGTTTATTAATATGACAAACAGTATAATTCATTTATATGTATGTATCCTTCTCTTTACCATCTTCTGATCAGTCTGTAATTGTCAAAACTTTTTGTGTGTGAGTGAGAGAGGTCCATTGTTCCCTTTTTCTTCAATTAAGAGAGAGAGAGAGAGAGAGAGATCACGGCACCTTTTATGGCGCCATGAGTCCTTCAATGGTGTAAAAGAAAGATTCTGCCCAGTTAACCTTAAATAGCAGTGTTCTCAAAGTGTGCATCACATCGTACTCTGGATCAAGTTTCTGCTGCCATCCCTAAGAGAGAACAAAATTAAAAAATTCAGGAAAACCAGAAAAAGATTTGGTCCAAATCTGTAGAACCAGATTCAATTAAGAAACACTAAAATAATGACGAAACCTGAATTACGTATTATATGAGCTATTCACAGTAGGAGAAACCCACAAACTTTTCAATAAAGAGATTTTCACCACGTTCATTTTTGGAAATGGGATTATCGAAACACCAGGAAACAAACAAGGTTTCTTAGTATTTCTTTTAAGCATGAATATGATGCAGGGCAGATTGTTTTCTTAAAAAAAAAAAAAAAAACAATTCACTTTTGCGCAAGCAGGAAACAAAAAAAGAGACATGGTAAGTTTCAGGATCGGGATGGTGGGAATATATGCAGATTCATCATTCCTTGAATTCAAAACAGGAACTGATTGCGAGAAAATGACACCAAATGTTCATATGAGCAAAGAAATCAGGAACTAGTGACATATAGCTCAAAGGTTCGCCTTCTTTGTGTATGATAATTGGTTCTGATTGTTGATTTAATATAGCATTGAACCGAGATTAGGTCTGAGTATTGCAAAGTGATTGACTGATTGAAGGACTAGGGAGAAAAACCACCGCTTACCTCAAGAACCAAAGTGGTTACCATCACGGTGCAAACATTACCATCAATGTTGACTTTATGTCGTCTAACTTGCTCGAGCAATTGCTTCATGCAGTCACCGGGGCTCACCAATTCACCTTGTGGGGAGTCCCAGTACTTGAACGCTTTTTCGACTTCCTGCAGCCAATTAACTTCACAAGTAATTGCTCGATATTAAAAGAAGGGCATGCTTTATTGACCCAGAAGGGAAAAGAATTACACAGCAGCGGTTACTGATTTGAAAGAAAAGACGGGAACTTCTCCAAATCAAAATTGGATACAATTAGAGCTAAGGTTAAGGTCATATTCTGAGGACTTAGAAACTCAAAAAACTTAGGGTGTGTTTGGTATCGTTTGTTTAAACAGTTTTTTGGGTTTTTTTAAACAAAAAGGTGAAAACTAAATGCAAGATTATTGATTTAGTGTTAAGGTCATAGTATGTGCTAACACTAAATGCAAGATTCTTGCGTGCTAATTTTAGATCATAGCATGCACATACAAACACAGTAAAACAATTTGTCCATCACAGAACCTCGTGCTTGGATTTAGTATTTTCATCACATGGGAGTCGGTGATTCACCATTCATTTTATGTTTCTAAGAAATTATGGGCAGAATGTATATTGACCCTAATTATTCCAGACACTTATCCAGACAACAAGTATGGAGAATAAAATATTTGAGTCGCTCCACATCCTTGGACATTAACAAAAACGGTCACTCTCATTGAGAACACCATGCAACTAGAACCAAACTTGTACATGATTTATATGAGAAATTACAAGAAAAACTGAATCCTCAAATTAAACATCAACACGAAGTAGTGATAAAGTGTTAAGATAAAGAACCCAGATCACTGTGGAAAAAGTATATATGCATACGCGACTACCAAAAATATTCACGTTAACCTTGGCAGCCTTAAAGTTTTTCGTAGCAAAGGCTAAAGTATTACTGAGGCTGCAGAAACCAGATAACAAATGCATTACCTCAATAAAAGTCTTTGGATTTGGGCAATTCTGCCGTTTAGACAATCTAAGTGTGCACTCAGCTGCAGTTCGACCATCTCGAAGGGCAACGGCCTTAAAGAATTCTAGTAAATTCGCTCGATCTCTCTTTGAAAGTTCAGCAGTCATGCCTACATCAAGGAAAATGACATGAGGCCTGGATTTGAAGAGCCGTTCAGGTGATGATATGCGCTTTGTTACTCGGACAAGAATATTTCCAGGATGCATGTCTGCGTGCACGAAATTATCCACCTGAAAAACCAGATTCCTCTCTCAGGTAAATACAGTCAACTGCTTTATAAAAATAAAATAAAATAAATATAAATAAATAAAAAAAAAAGAAGAAGAAGAAGAAGAAGAAGAAGAGAGAGAAACAATTCTAACAGACTAGATAAAGGTAGAAAACTCAAAATTTTATCAAGTAACAACCATTAATGCGACATCCAGCCATCAACAATCAGAATAGATTAATCCAGTCTCCCCCTGAGTAGGAATCTCTTTTATTCAATCACCTGCATAACTAATTCAAGAATAACGAACTCCTATAATAGGTTCTGTAGGTGCATAGGGAGAGAATGCTATAAACCTCGATACACTACACATAAAAAAAAAAAAAAAAAAAAAAAAAAAAGGACTACAAATTTACTAATGTATTAAGACAGTGTATAACACAAAGAAGTGAAAAGGACACTCACCAAGAGCATCTTTAAAAGTGCATGGCTTCCAATATGTGCAAGGGCCGTTTTAATCTGCTCGTGTCCTTCAAGTTCATCAACATAGTGCATTACACTTTCACCTTGTTCATAAGTTTCCACTAAAACAGATGGGTGAACCAGGGGATACAAAGGCGTAGGGAATGAAACATCTTTCCATCTACGAAAGTTATATATAAAACGACTTAAATGGGCAGCTTCCCTTGACAGATCAACTTGAGACATCATGAAAACAGCAAACTGTTGTATGCTTTCATCTAATCTCAACCAATTCAAAGCAGGGATAAATTTCGAGATTTTCGCCACACAATTAATAATTGCAAAGTCCCTTCTAATTGCTTCACCAACACCTGGGTGTCGAACTTTCACAGCAACTACGATGGGCTTGATCTGTTGACCAGGATACCTGTATTTTAATGTTGCTTGATGAACTTGGGCAACACTTCCTGATGCCACAGGTTGCTCTTCAAAGGTTTCGAAAATCTCAGGCAGCTTGCAACCAAATGCGCTTTCGATACTCTTTTTGGAGAACGAGAAACTATGAGCTGGTGCCTTTGTATGAAGCTTAGCAAGCTCACTGCACAAATCTCTTGGGAAAAGATCCGGTCTAGTTGCAGCCCACTGACCCCATTTAATAAATGCGGGGCCTGCCTTCTCCAGTGTATGATGTACAAGAGAAAGCCATATCTTCCTGTACTGAATGCCAAGAGACTCGATGAAAGGTGCCATAGTAATGCAGGGCGAGAACAAAAGCGCTAGATAAATCGCTCTGAGAAACAAGATAAAAAATTCCAGAAGTGAAAACAAAAATGAGGTTAAATATACATGTCCATGTTGTGCATTGAGATTTAGAGTACCCCTTGTAGGAATTTGTTCTGCTTCCGCCCATGATCGTTCCATCAAAGCAAACTCTCCAACTACAAAGGCAATAATACCCGGTGCTACGAGATTTGAACGAGTCAGAGCCAAGCTCACCGCACAAGCAATCCTACCTATTGGTGGCAAAGCCGGACCACCATAAGAACATAGCTGAGAACATCTCTTCCACGTGATTTGTGCATGGTGAGATATTGTATTACTTGTTGCAAGGCCATGGAAATTCCGAAAGCCACCACTTTTTAACAAGTTATTGTTTGCTTTATACAGAGAATATTCTCTCAAAGAAGGTTTGTAGTACAAAAATAATCTGCAAAGGGAGTTAATGGCACCAACTCTATCATATATCCTATCACTATTTACTTCGAAGCATCTTGAATTTGGACTTCTAAGGAAGGCTAGTGCAACCCTCCTCACGTTCCCGCTACCCATAAATCTGAAAATTAAGAGAAAAACAAAATTTTTTTTTGAAGCTATAATGGACTTAACAGATAAATATACACATCAATAATAAGAAACTGAAATTATTCCGTTATGCAAGTCATGCAGATTTCATCACCTCTATGTTTGAAAATGAGAAAAACCCGAAAGCTATTATCATCTCATAATGGTAAACAAAACGTCAGGTGTCACAATCTTCCACAGGAAATGTTGGAAAGTCTTGTTACAGCTTTCTATCAGAGAATTCACTGGTAGGTAAATAATAATAATAATAATAAACCTATTTTGTAGGCATAGTTTGGAACCGTTAGAATTTCTTTAGTTTCCATTGAACTATCATAATATTCTTCATCTGATGACAATTAAAAACTGCGTCTTACCTGTTACCAGAAAGGTTTTCTTGGCAACCTACGACAGAATTTTCCATTTTTCTCAGACGAGAAAAAAAAATGTAGAAAAAGATCCTTTTTTTTCACTAAACCTATAAATACTTCTTCAAGTTGGATTAAAGACAAGAAATAATATACACTCAGAAGTAAAATAAGGAATGAGGCCCGAAACAAACAAAACAAAACAAAACCCAGTTCACTAGACTCCTCTGTTTGCTTGCCGAGAGAATTAAATAATAAATACTCTATTGCAACATTATCATGAACTAATAACCCAATTGTTATTTCCCACTTTATGTCTGACTCCGATTTCAAAATCACTTCTATGTGCCTCAGCTTAATCAACAACAAAACACCAAAAATAACGATTCAAAAACAGGGCACTCAAGTAAAGAACTTAGCGACAAAAAGAAACAAATAAATAATTAATTAAAACAAATAAATAAATAAATAAAACCACAAAACAAAAAAGACTGTTGTACAAGAAAATGACCTGGACATGGCGATTGGGATTAAGGATCGGAGTTTTCCAAAATACCCTGTTGGCGCATTACACTGGGCGGCGTTTTCCTTGACGGAAAAGCAGAGAGACCGTCGTCTGCGGTCTGAAAAGAGCCGTCCGAGCCGCCGGTGAAGGTGGCGATGCTAGGGAAGGTTGAGATGGTGACGGAGTCGGAGGATTGTGGGAGGATCTCTGTGGTGGCGAGCAGAAACGCCAACATTTACCTTTCGTTGTTCGAATCGAAGTGCACTGCACAAAAAATATCATGGGCGTTTAGAATTAGGGTCCGTTATTTCATAAATTTAAATAATGTGATTTAAATTATTTTTAATTTATATATTTTTTTTATGAGAAAAAATATTATAATAAAATACAAATTATAATTTGAATCAAAAATAAATTTAAAAACTAAATGAATTTTTAATTTTTAATTGTTTTTAAAATGTTTTCAAGTATTTTGTGACATAAAAATAAGAATGATCTGCAAATTAAATTTGTGTAGTAAATATTATAAAAATAAAAGTAAAAAATAGTGAGGGTGATTTTTATTAAAAAATTATAAAATAGTGAAAATTATTTTTTTTAATTTTTATATTTTTTTAGTATTATTATAATATATTAATTAATAATTTTTATTAAATATAATTTTAATTTTTTATTATATTTAAAATAATCTCTTAAAAATTAAAATAAATATAATTTTAAATCAATTTTTGAATCATTTTCAAAATAATCTATTTTTAATTTTATGTTAAAAATAAAATTATTTTAAAAACAGCTCATTGTTCACATTTTTTACACACGTGTGTACCGTGTGTTGTCATCTGAGCACAAACTCAAGCAAACGACACGATTGTTTTTATTCTTTGAACTTCTCCAAGGTCTTGATAATTTTTGTTTTTAAGACCTTTTTTTTCTAAGGGTTCGTTTATTTCGCTGATTTAAATTTATAATTTAAATTGAGATATAATTTTATGTGAGAATTTTTTACTGTAGTAAAAAGTTAAATGTGATTGTTTCTGAGAACTTTTTACTGTAATAAAATTTAAATTTTAAACTCGAATCGATAAAGTGAACGAAACCTAAAACTTTTTTTCTTTTCTTAACTTGAAGATAGGGATAGAGAGGGAATTTACACTTGACATCTAGTAGTATAGTTAAGTGTGAATTTATCATATTAGGCTATAGTTAGAAACTTAGAAGTTAAAACCACGAAAGTGTTTGTTTTTTTTTTTTTTTTTTTTTTTTTTACTGATGAATAATATAGGAAGAGAAATGTTTTTGCACAAAATTCATGGATGCATTTTTTATATCGTGAGGCTCTAACTTCATGCAGTTGCTGTAATTGGATCTAGTGATGAAGCTAGAAATTTATTCAAGTGTAGCACTAGTAAATACTAAAATTTTATATTAAATGAGCAAAATTATAAAATACGAATGTTTTTTTTTTTTTTTTCTTTAAATTAAACTTGGTTTCAAGCATATTTAATCCCCACCTATGAAAATTCTAGTCCAAAAATATTTTGCAGTTTTTTTTTCTTACCTTTTTTTACGAGAGACTAATAGATTTAGTGCCTGTTGACTGTAGAATTTCGTCGATAAGATTTCGTCGGGTTACCTCTCGGTGTTCCGTTAGGTTACCGGCCTAAAGTTGTGATATGTGAGGATTCGTGCAAGTGACTGTTTGTTTTAGAGGTGTATTGTGAGAAATATTGATACAGTGCTTGAATGGAAGTAAAGAATGCTCAAGAGTTTATAGTAGTTCACTCTATTAGAAAAGAGCTACATCCACTATTAATTGTATTTCTTTTCTGTTTTATTTACGTTTACAAAAATGAACTCATTCTTCTCTCTGGGGCTTTGCCCCTTTTTATAGCTCGAGGATTACATGTGGGTCCTTTCAGGATGGGCTGTCACAAGGAGTTTAATGATGATTTTTCTCAAGTAACCTATTATCCTATCTACCTAGACCGTAGCTTCTTAGTACCTTTTGGACTGTTCACTCATCCACTTTGTTTACTATTGCGGCTCTGTAGATCCTTTGTGATTTTTATTGGTTGGCGGCT
Source organism: Morus alba (assembly GCA_012066045.3). Classification (NCBI taxonomy): domain Eukaryota; kingdom Viridiplantae; phylum Streptophyta; class Magnoliopsida; order Rosales; family Moraceae; genus Morus; species Morus alba. The sequence goes on from CP050224.2 coordinate 20,539,333, forward strand.
TATGTGTTTGTAATCATTTCCCATGCTACTGACCTTCTCCCAACCCAAACGCAACCTTAGGATCTCCAGCTTGTCACTTCTGAGGTTTATCTTGGGATGCGGACCCATTTGCCTTTGTTCTTTCCTTGGCGCCTACACTCCCTCTCGGGGTGCGGCCTCTGACTCAGTCAACCGTATTTAGGGTCGACGCCCCTATGAATCGCCCCTTATGGTCGGCCTCTTCGCCAGATGGAGAGGAGATGAGTTTTCAAGCGTCGATAGCTATCTAACATGGCAAACGTATAGCCATGTGGGGGCATGGCCGTTGTCTAACATGTTAACGCATATTTTTTCATACAACAGTGCTCGTTGAAAAAAATGGTATTTTCAGTTAAGTTATGTGAATATACTTTCTCATAAATGCAAAAATATGCTCTCTGTTTTATTGTACTTAATTGAAGTAATATGTATAACATTTGGTCAATAAGCATAACTTTACATGACTACTAACCTTTTCTTTTTTCTTCTACTGTTTTAAGCAAATAAGTTTTGAACAACAGTTACTTAAGTTTTTTTCTAAAACAAAAATAGGTGCGAAAAAAAAATGTATACAGATTAAAAAGAAGTGAGTTCATCAAAAAAGACTGTAAGTGTGAGAGAGATAAAATAACTTTTCATGGTATAACTATAGATTAAAGTGAAAAATAAAAATTGAATTTTTTTATTGCCACTTTCTCAACTTTACGTGTTTGATAAATCGGTATCTCAAATTTTAATTTTAACAATTTATACTGTTGAAAATTGTTGCAATATTGATCAAATTAAAATTGAAGTTAACGTTTTAGATGATTTCTTTCACATGAGTATTTGATGAAGATAATTCTAATCTTTTTGCATTAAATTGACCTTTGTATACAGATCATGAGAGAAATTTTTTTTAAAATTAGAGATTAACCATTTCACGAAAAAAAATTGAAGGTCCCCCAATTTTTGACATGCGATATTTCGTTTCCACAACAAACTTTTGACAATATATATATATATATATATATATATATATATATATATACACACACACACACACTCCCTCGTCTTAAACATTTTTGGATGGATTATTGCTATTCATTTCTTGGCATTATACGAGAGCTCTTTAAATTTAACTAAATAATTTAGTTAAACTAACTAGAAAATTATTTTGGTTAGAAACTTTTTGATGAGTTATTCTAACCACATTTATCATTTTAACTAGACAAACATGATTTTAATATTTTTTTAATTTAAAATATAAATAAATTTTTGCTTTTACTTTATGTCAACTCAAAAAACAAAATAATAAATAAATAAATAAATGGTTAACCCAACAACTACAATCATGTTAGCTATTTTATTTTTAATCAAAATAGTTAATGATATAGTTTTTATTTTTAACTTTTTCTACTCCAACTATTAGCTAAATGATTAGCTATTTTGGCTAAAGCATTTTTTACTATCTAAGAGTAACTCTAACTATGTTAATCATTTCATGTTTTTAGTTAAAATGGTTAATAATTTAACTTTTTTTAACTTTTCTCCACTTCAATTATTAGTTAAGTGGTTAGCTATTTTGATTAAAACATTTTGCACTAGTTAAATATCACTAGCAAAAAGTGATTAGCTATTTCTTCTTTTTATTATTTTTTTTTTGTTTTGACATAAAATAAAAGTTAAAAAAATTATTTATATTTTAAACTATAAAAATTAAAATAATCTATGTTTAGTTAAAGTAGAGAGTATGGTTGGAGTAACTAGTTACTAGTTAAAATAGCTTTCCAGCATTTTAGTTAGAATTTTGTTAAAATTTAGATAACTGGCTTAGAGATCTCTAAATATAACTAGCAAAAAGTGGCTAGATATTTGTTCTTTTTATTTTTTTATTTTTTTGACATAAAGTAAAAGTTTAAAAAAAGTTATTTATATTATATACTCAAAAAAATATTAAAATAATTTATGTTTAATTAAAGTAGAGAGTATAGTTGGAGTGACTCACTAAAAAATTACTAATTAATATAGTTTTCTAACCAATTTAGCTATAATTTAGCTAAAATTAGAGAGCTCCATTAGAGATGCTCACTAACTATATTTGGCTAGTGTCAAGTGTATTTTTTAAAATAACTAACCATTTAGTTAATGATTAGAATAAATAAAAGTTAAAAAAAAGGCCACATCATTAGTCATTTTGCCTATATACATAAAATATTAGCATGATAAGAGATGCTCTAAACGGCTAAAAATGTACGATTAGGAAAAAATTCTAAAACTGCACGGCGAAACAAACAACATATTTTGGACAACATGTCATTTTTCACTAGAAGATTGCAAAGTATTGATGTGAAACAAAACGTTGACTATAAGGTATATTTGGTAGGAAGGAGAGAGAGAGATAGAGGGAGGAACAGAGATGAGTGGAGAGAGAAGATGAGTCTTTTGTTTGGTAATAAGGAGAAGAGGAGGGAGAGACTCTCTCCTCTGACCACCATTTTACACCTTTTATTAATAAAATGATTTAATTAATACACTTAAAATAAAAAAATAATTTTTTTTATCCTTCAAAAGTAATTACTAACAAATATTAAAATAGATAATATAGTAATTAAATAAAAAATATTATTTATTTTTTCAACTCTCTCTTTCTCTTACAAACTAACAAAAAGAATTATTATAATCTTTTTTATTTTTCACATTCTTCATCTCTTTAATTCTTACTGTCATTCCTTTTGTGTATCTCTCTTACCAAACAAAGCCTTAAAAGTCATTGACGAATTCTAAAGTTCTAAACAAATAGTCATATGCTTGTTATAATAAACAAACAATAAGTACTTTTTCGTCTTAATAGATATCAGATTTAAACTACAAATAAGGAGACAAAACACAAACTAATCGGGATGACAATTACTGTTATTACAAACGAAAAAATCAATTTGTTAGAATATCTCAAGGTGGCAAAATTCTTCAACACTAAGAGAAGAAAACTATAGAAAAAAGATGTTGGATTGGCAGATGCGTATCATTGTTGGTGTTGAAGGCCGACAGATGCACCACAACACGACTCGCCTCGCCTCCCCCCCCCCCAAACAAAACCTCAAAAGGATGAGTTGTTAAGTTGTTGAGTTTAATTATTGCAATAACGAATATTATTGCGTTGCACAAAGAGCTGAGAAGTGTACAATTTTTCTATTGTAAATTGTTTCTTCATCATAGATTACGGTGGCTAAAAAAAATGTAGTCTCATATTAAAGCGAACATCTATCAATTTTACGTCTTTGTAGTTGTTTAAGATATTTTCTTTGATTTTATTGTTTGTTAGTATAAAATCAGGGTCTCATTCTTAACATATGTGGAGTCAAAGAACGATCGACTTGGCCAGAAAAAACTTGCGACCATAAAAACACAACCTCATCCTTAGCTCAAATATGTAAGCCTCCAACTCTGTTTGTTGTACTCACCCCACTAGTAAACTCAGTAGCTAATAGCGACCATATTGATAAAATTTTGTTAGAAAACTCTACATACAAAACTGATCCAGCACAATTCAGGAGTCTAATTTGACATAAAAATTATTTCACATCTTCATCCACTTTTCATGTGAGACAACACACATATAAGCTTTTCTCAATGAATTTAGTGACTATAAACTTGGCAACATGTCTCATCACCTCCTATTGAGAGCACTCATCTCTTTTTAGGGCTGCATAGAACCCCACCAAACCGCCTCACTCATGACTTATCGAAAACACACCATCCTGTTAAACTACTGTTTCAAGCTGCCCTGTAATATTTGTTACATGCGATTAAGCATAAACTATGAAATATGAAACATGATAACTTTTTTTAAGCTTAAAAAGATAATAAATTGATAATAAATGTCTTCAAAACACAGTAAAAACATACAACAAAATTAGTCCTACGTTTTTTTTTTTTTTTTTAGTTTTTTGTTTAGCATTTTTTAACAAAAATCTAATAAGACTCAAACAACTCTTTACTTGCCCGTCTCAAACCGCCCTGCACGCTATTTAGGATCAACAGTCTTGGTTTCGAAATTTTTTCCAAACCGCCCTTTTGCAATAGAGCCACACCTCGCTCAAAAAGCACCAAACTGCCCACCTTTGCACCTGTTAGCTCTTTTTTTTTTTTTTATTTTTTTTATTTGAAAAACTCAAATCTCCGTCTCTCACTCACTCTTTGATTTTAATAGGGCCGGCTCTCTAAAATGACCATAAGTCTTTCTTGTTAATAAGGCGACGACAAACTTCACATGATTAAAAACATGCCGTTACTGGCCGTAACTTTTACTGTTTATTGATCAAAACGTCATTTTCCTAAGAACTATCGAAATTTACACTAAAAAAATGAGGTGCCGATTCTATGAAGAAGCAAACGAAAGATTTTTCTGTTAGTGGATCAACCATATGTCATTAGAGATGTTTGAACGTTGTGTTCTAATTAGAGCCTTCCACGTAACATAAGCAAGAATGGGCCAAGCAATCCTAGGCAATAATGCTCCAGATGGACCTAAGTCCTACCAGATAATGCTTAGTGAGACACATATCAGTCGGATGTGCATATTAACCAAACGTCAAAAAGAGCCAGAGCTGTGAAATTCAAAGTACTTTTCACAACGATTGAACATATAATTGCTAGACTAGATATTTGATCAGAGAGTCTAGCAAATGAAAAGTTCAATCATTGGACTTGAGCCTAATCATGCAAAATTCCAACCAAGGAGTGAAACATGAACAAGAAAAATAATTTTGACTAATATCCCAATTCTTCAAAGTGCAACTTTATTTAACGATTATACTATGTGGTTTAATTTTCTATTTTTTCCCTTATAATTTCTAGTTAGTTACTATTTTTTCTTTCATAAAATTTCTTTCTTCTATTTTGTTTACAAGTCATTATTTTTATTTCTTTTTAAAGGGGTTTGCAAGTCATTATTGACACCTATAAATTTGATTTTAGAATTTATTCGGCATATGCATAGAAAACCTAGCACCACATGAACTACTTAACAGAAAATAAATGACTAAAGCCTTGTTCATTTCGCTAATTCGATTAAAAACTTGAATGAAAAAGTAAATTTATGTAAAAGAAAATACTATAACAGAAAATGTTAAATTTAATTTTTGTGAGAAAAAATATTGTAGTGAAAATTTGAGTTGTGATTCGAATTAACAAAATGATTAGAGCCTAATTATATATTATTCTAGAGTTCTAAAATATTCATAGCGTTATGTTATTTATGGGTACCCTATAAATATCTACATTTGAATATCTTGAATAGACCTGCCGGCTGCCCTCTCCTATAATTTCAAGTGTGAATCAACAAAATTTGATGATTATTAGTACATGTTAGTTTTTTTGCTAGAAATAGTACATGTTAGTGTTTTTTTTTTTTTGTTTTACATATTGTTTTGTGAAAAATAGTACATTTTAGTTACATATACACAAAGAAATATTTGCTCTTGCAAAAAGAAGAAAATAAGGAAATATAGAAAGCGGTCCCCGCCTCTAACACCAATAAAATGCAATTGTTCAGTTTTCTGAAAAAAGGAAAAGATTATGATGTCTAAACGAAAAAAAAAAAAAAAAAAAAAAAAAAAAAAAAAAAAAAAAAAAAATCAAGGATCGAAAAACCAAGACAAAAAAAAAAAAAAAGTGAATTATTGGTGTATATACGTATATATACATATATATATATATATATATATTGCACATGAAACATCTTTGTGGCAGGCTGAGGGACGTTCAATGTGCTTGGATTCTGGAACTTAATGAGTTTAGCTGGATTAACAGTTCTGTTGTCCGCTCGGTGTAAAGCAAGTCAACGTTTGAACGACAAGATCTAGAGGTAATTTAAACGTGAACGTAACTCCAATAATTCGTTTTCAGCGAAAAATACTCGTTAAATTTTCTTTTTTAGTTCCTTTCTAATGATTCGTAAATTTTCAGTGCTACTTTTGGTTCGCTTTCACGACTACTGCACATTTTCTACGATTTTCTGTTCGATTTCCTTACGTGGATCTTTTTCGGTACTCTCAATTGAAAGAAAGATAAATACAAGTACAGCATCTACATTTTTAACATTGCTGGAGCAAAGACTTGTTTGCATGAGATTAGTTGAATATTACTCGTTATTTGTATTTGTAGTTGTTAAAAAGTATATATTGCTATTGAAAAAAAAAAAAAAAAAAAAAAAAAAAAAAAAAAAAAATCAAAAGGGCTAGGGTTGTCCTTCCTCTCTCTCCTTCATAGAGACGGCTAAATTTCTCTTTTTCATTTTTTTTTTTTAAGGTTAAAATCTTAACGCCGTCTCTGATTAGTCGTCAGACTTTCAGTCCTTGTTTTATTATTATGTTAATCCTATAATAATTGAGGTGATTTTTCCGCCTTTCAACTTTGTCAATGTGTCCTACCCATTTGTTAATAACATATACGATTGTATCCGACTAGATTTGATTCTATGTTGTGTCACTTATGCCCCATTATTTAGGATTTTACCTTGGTCGACTGGTATTAATTCATCGATTGTAGTGATTTTGTCTAACAAGTCTTCATCACACTCAATCTTTATGAGCTGAACAGGTCTTTCCCTGTTAGGTCTCTACACTTGTGTTTTGCCCTTGTAGTTTATCCGTGGATCCAATTAACGTTTGGGATTGAGGTGGTGCTCACTTGCGACTAGTTTGAATATGTAATTTTTTTTTTTACTCAATGAAATTTTTCCCAAGAAAAGCAAAACTTGTTGCCACTTTTAAGAAATATAAACACATAAATTATTAATTACGCCAAATAATGTAACTAAACTTCTGGAATCAAAACGAAAATTTAATTGTTATATATATATATATATATAATGAACAATTAATTAAAATCATTACTAAGTTTGATTTCCATTATAACCAAACAGGAAAAAAAAATATAAAAACAAAAAAAAAAAAGAAAAAGAAAAATTAAACATGAAAAAAGACTGCTAATCATGCTGTGCGCATTCTACGCACTGTCGTCTGCTTACACAAATTCATTGCCGTTTAAGCCATAATTTGCTATATCACTATACAAAAACATATTGCTGCAGAAGCTATCCCTCTCATCTTCATGAGTTGTAGTATTCTTGCTATTCGCATAAGTTGCTGATGAAGAATATAAGTTATGTGGGCTCGAAGAAGGCGTTGATAGAAGCGAACTGAAGCTCATATTCGCGATGTTATTTGGAACCTCAGAAGAAACAAAAGCCTGGTTTTCCGACAAAGAATTGACAATCGACGACGACTGAGTAGAATCCAGATAGCCATTTGTACTTGCCATGGCAGCATAGCTCTCTGCAGGAG
>CP050224.2:20551678-20554178 GCA_012066045.3 Morus alba
TAATTAATAACTTTATACCGTCACGTGCATTTGAAAATTCTGGTTTCGCTGTGGCTAGCTCTTCCCTAGCTAATGTTACTAGGAAAAGTGATTTGTTTGGTCTCCGTCTTATCTTCATCCGCGTAGTAAATATTTGATTCTTTGATAAGGATATGCAACCAAGTAGTGTTTGCATTCTATATGCATGCATCTGATCTCAAAGTGGGAGAACCTTTCATATTTTCTTTTCCTTTGGCCCCTAGTTTAAGGGATTTGACATATCGACCCTAGAGGATATTCTTTACGATTTTCTGGTAAAACTTATAAATGAGTATAGAAAGTAGCACTAGGAAATGCAATCTATGTAGGATTTTTGATCGGTTTCCAGTATGTACGCTAGAGGCGTACAGCTTTGTTCAGTACAGAAAAAAAATTACACATGAAACTGATAAGATCTAGTTTGAATCCAGAACAATGAAGTCTGAGTAATGGTTTATCAGCCCTATCAGAAACATAATTATATATAAGAGGCAAGATCATGATATAAAGGTCAAACCACACCGCTCACCACGTGATTCTTGAAGCAAATTTTCCACGATTCCTTTAACATTAATAACAACGTGTGTAATGTTATTTGCTCATGAAATTGGGATTTGCTTGAACAGAAAATTTGACCAGTACTGTTTGCAGGCTAAAGATATATGTGCTGGATCATATGCAGCTGTAGTCTTAAATAGATTTTTGTTTCTTTTTTTCACTTTTTTTTTAATCAAGAAAACGTCTAAAAAAGGCTACCTAACGAGCTTCACAAAACTGACAAGAATGCTCGTTGAATACTTTACGGTTAGACCCTACCCTTTAACGAGGAGCGTGCCACCCAACCCCGTCGAATGTGTTAAGGGTAAGCTTACGTGGAAAAGTCGGTTTTGGGCACTAAAAATCAACCGAGTTAGTATTAGACTATCAAGTACAAACTTTCACATTAAATATCCTCAAAAAAGGACACCTATCACTGGAATATTTGATCACCGGTTCAGTAATCTATTATAATAATGTGCAAATCATAATAATAGTGGTACGTGTAGTTTTCATATGATATATAATGTGATTGATACAATTAGCGTTGCCCCTACCACTCGATCATGTGTGAATCTAAAGCTTTGATAGACAGGTGACAAGACAATTACAAAGGTGCCTTAGCTTGAAAGACGACTTCCAAAACCTTGACCAATGACTAAAGTCCCATCATATTATGTGGACAACAAATAATTCATCAATCATTCATTTCGTATCATCTCTCTATCAGGTTAATTAATTTTAAGCATTTCTATTGGCGCACAACATATACACCGGCTGCTACCAAATATTTCCAATTACAACTAAAAGCAGAAAAACTAGTTACAATATATATGAGGTTATATTTTTCCATTATCACGAGCGTTTGAGCTCAAAATTCTCAATTAGGATGACGTTTAATTCATGAGTCTAAAATTATGGTTCATGATTTCAATTTTTAAAATTAAATTTTTTTTTTTAGAGAAAAACATTGTAACAAAACTAAGAATTATTATCTTAAATCAGAGAGAACCCTTAAAACAAACATCACCTAAATATTTATAGAGTACTAAAAGACAGTATTGTAACATATGTATATTGGAGAAAATTAAAGAAATTGAGTTTTGATCATAAAAGGAATTCGAGGAGTTAAGATTTTAAATCAATTGTAAATATTTATGATTGATAAAGTATATTTATTCATACTTTATCATAAGGGTTTTTTTTTTTTTTTTTTTTTTTTTTTTGCCGTGCACATTATGTATATATAGGGCTCATTTAGTTCGCTGATTCGAGTTGAGATGTGACTTTATGTGAGAGTTTTTTACTGTAACAAAAAAGTTAGATGTGACTGTTTCTGAGAGCTTTTTAATATAAGAAAACTCAAATTCTAAACTCGAATCGGTGAAATGAATGGGGCCATAGTTGTAAAATAAGAATTGTAAATGCACTGAGGAATTATTATTACTTGGATTGTAATATCAGAAGTGTAAATGAACTAATTAAGAAGTATTTATTTGCTTGTATTCAACGTGTCACTAAAAAAATGAAATTTTAATCACAACATTTTCTTGTGATACTTCTAGTCATCACAATATTTTTGTGTACCTAAATGTCACTACATGCATTTGATCATTAATTTTTGGTGTGACAACTTTTGGCCATGAAATTTTTAGTCATGCTAAAACATTTTAGTGGCAACAAAAAGTTTCCGTAGCTAATCACACCATAAATCTGTGATGAAATGTACATTATTCACAAGATTATTGTGACTAAAAATATATTTTATCACACAGAAATGTTGTAACTAAGAGTGTTACAAGAATATTTTAATTATGACTAAGAGTTTATTTTTCATAGTAGTCTGTAGTAGTCCCATAAAAAAAATGTAGTAATACCTAGTAGTCCAAGAGTACTTTTTTCTTCTATTAAATATTTGGTAGAATCTTTTGATTAATTTTCGCTC